>JADLZL010004644.1:0-245643 GCA_015844335.1 Chrysopogon serrulatus
GGAACAACATTATCATTGGACTCGGGGAAGGGTCTAGAAGACACCCAAAGCGGCGGGACCCACAGAGGGAGAGGTGGGGCGGCCGCCCCCCACCGGGGGCGGTCGGCCGCCTCTAATTCCACCGATGGCCGCCGCCTTCCGGAGTCTTCCTCCCACGGTTCCTTTGAAGCCAATCAAAGCATCCCTACGCCGATTTTAGGTCGGTTTGATCCGACGGTGCACACAAGATGGAGACGCGGATCGCCGACGTGGCGGTTTCTTGCCCCCCTACTCCACCTCGGCCTATATAATGACGCCCCAAGGCCCCTCCTAGAGGCATTCTAAACCCCGATTGCTTCATATTCTCTACATAATTAGGGTTAGGGTCCCTCTAGTTGATCTAGTTCTAGTTCATCTAGATGTAGCAATTAGGAGAGACTAGTTCTTCTAGATCTAGTCTTGTTTAGAGATTAGAGAGATTGAGTAGAGGAGTAGAGATTCCGGAGGAGTTCCCGCATGTCGGCGCTTTCTTCGTGGGTGTATTCTTACGGATTCGGCTCCCTCGCCCGAGCTGCGTTCGAGGTACTTTTGTATTTACCATTCCGATTTAAGTAAGCAACTTGTTCTTATTCGTTCTTTGGTTCACATCTCATATTGAGGGCTTTGATCTTGGTCATTACTTGGTTGAAGTAGTATTTTCGTAGTGTAGGCGTGGTGCCTAGGCTAGATTTACTTGTGAATGTCCCCTGATCAGCCGGATAGTGGTAGCTCGCGTAGGTGACTTTATAGCTACGTTGATAGGACTGATAGGACTGATAGGCTTATAGGTGTCTGGTAGGAAGATTACTCTGTTTCTTCTCCTATTCAGGTCACTTGTCCGATAAGACGATATTATACAAAGTTTACTAGAGTCAGAAATAGAGAACATTAGCTATTTCCTTTTTCTTGATATGATCTAGCCTAATTGTAGGGTTAAGTTTATAGACGTTGTCATCATCACAACTGTTCCCTGTGGATACAATATTTAAAACCTCCGGGTAAAATGTGACACTGGTATGATATCTGTGCGCTTGCGGATAATCCTAATTAAATCTATAAAATGGAGTGCAGTTAAAAATACCAACAAGCATTTTTGGCGCCGTTGCCGGGGAACGGTTTGCTGATTTTGATTTAGTCTAGCTTAATCTTGTATTACACTTTTATCTTTTCCTATTTTTATCCCATTCTCTTCATTATTTTTGTGTTCATCCTTATGGATGCCTTTAATTTCTATTCATATCTGTCTTTATGGCATGCGCGAAAGCTTTGAGCCATTAAAATCTATAAAACTTATCATAAAACCTGGCTATGAGCTGCGCCCATATTTAATTAGTACGATTCGGGATAACTTATCACCCGAAATAGACACGGAAGTCTTGGTAGCTAAAATACAATCATTGTATTCCTAAAATTTAGCTATCGATTCTAAACCTTTGAGTTTCCACTTTGATGATTTAGACTTCCAGTTAGCTAAGATGCTCGTAAATCAATACACATCAGATTTTCTTAGAAGAGTATATTAGAAAAAGCATCATCAGCTTCCTTTCCTCCTGAAAGACATTGCAAAGAGTTCAAGGATGGCGTGTCAAGTGATGCCATAGAAGGAGAGCCAAGCCACTTGGAAATAAATTCTACCTTCTCCCCTTCTATGCCCACAATAAATATCTTTGAATCTCTAAACCCATCCTTGATCCCAATAAATCTTCTTATGCTCTTAAACATCATAATGACCCTAAAAATCCATCCAGACATCTTAAGAATAAGAGTCATGAAGATTATAGGAATATCCAAGAAGAACGACAATGGCAGGAATGCGTAGAACATACTAGAAATACATATACCATTGTAAAAGAACGGATGGAAGAAGACGAAGCTTTAGCACTAGCATCTAAACTTGGTTTAAATTCAAATGGTGACCTTAAATTAATTCCTTTAATAAACATAACTCGCCCAAGTTTAGAGAAAGCTTTAGATAAGACCAACCTTGGAGGCATCAATTCATGGAAAATCCTAGAAAATAAAATATCTAATAAATGTCATAGGCATGAAATAATCGAGGCAAACTTGTTGCCTATAGACAACCATGAAGAGACACCCTTGGAGTTTGAAAAGGGAGATTACATCGATGAGCATGGGAATTATCTCATTAACACCTTATCAAATCCATGCTCATATGAAAAATCTCCTGAATCTTTTGGTCTCTCTAATATTACCACACACGAGATCTTCAACCCCCTGATTCTACCTGTTCATAAAATCATTAAGAATGTGGTTGTAGATGCATATGTTTATTATAAATATTATGGATCTCGTTGTAATATAGATATAGGTGCACAAGGGCTAATGTTCTAGAGGAAACCACCTCACCAATTTGAAGTATGATAATCAGAAGGTTTCCCAAGAACAACCTTGTGTCCCAAAATAACCACTCTTAAAAAAAATGAATGATGAATTGAGTTTACACCTTTTGTTATACCCTTGTGAATTGATCATAGTTTATAATTATCAAAATATTCCTTTGGGTATTTTTGTCACTAACCATTCTAGGTTCGAAGTAAGAAAATGATTGATGGCAGCACCAAGTATGTCAAAACAACCATTATGCAATTTTGAATTACATCCACTCAAGCTCATTTACTTTGTAAAATTCAAGCTTAGGGGAATGGGCTTATTTAAAAAAAATTTAAATCATGTTGCTAATAATGGTTGTCTCTACCTTTTTTAATTTATGCTAAAAATATTGAATAATAATCATACTCTTTCATCTCTGTCTGCGAATAAAATCTCTATA
Organism: Chrysopogon serrulatus; assembly: GCA_015844335.1. Classification (NCBI taxonomy): domain Eukaryota; kingdom Viridiplantae; phylum Streptophyta; class Magnoliopsida; order Poales; family Poaceae; genus Chrysopogon; species Chrysopogon serrulatus. The sequence goes on from JADLZL010004644.1 coordinate 2,810, forward strand.
AGTGCTTTCATGTTACCTTTATCTACCCTAGTAAGTTTTGGTTTGGAAGTACTTTATGCATAGGTATTTTTAAAGGCTTTTTAAATTAAGCATGGTGCTTGGGTTAAAACGCCTTCTTAAATTAAATTAGACGTGGTGTCTAGGTTGATTTTTTGAACGATAATATATTATGGTAGACATTGGATATTTTATGGACTAACCTCTGTAGGAAAATTTTCAAAATCAATTTGGGTAAGTCATGGGATAAATTCAAATTAGAGATAAGACAGGGCACATGCTGAAGTTTAATAACTTTGTAGAAGAAGACACAACTCATTCATCATAGATGGAGAAACTGTGAGCATTAATGATTCATTCACTTTATCTTACGCCACAAGTTACTTTGCCTCAGGTTATGTCTGTATAAAATATAATTTATGCTAAACAATATTAATATTATCTTTTCATTAGCATAGACAAAAATAAAATAAAATACTGGACAAGCAACCTGTGTTCAAAATCTATATACTCCTTCAGGTATGTTTTATCCACTAATCTATTGCAGGCATAATAATAACTGAAGTGAAAAGAGTCAAAAGATCAAAGAGACAAAATATAGCAAAAGAATAGATGCAACAGAGGAGACAAGTGTCCATGAGCAACTCAAGATTTAAGAGGAAAGACCACCAGTCATTTATCCTTCATCACTTAGTGCTATTACGCTCTAATAATAAAGGTAATATTCTAAGGTAAGTGGTCACTACTCTTCTCTTGATCTTGATGTACATATAAATTAAAACACAAACATGTTGAGTTACAATTTAAATTGATTAACCTGATTAACTCAACATGGTTTGTTTTTAAGATTGTTCATGGCAATCGTTCTCTTAATCTCAGTCTTAACCAAGCAAGTTAAAACATTATATTCAATCTTGGGAAGACGACAGTCATACTCATGTGAAAAATTTATATATAGACATTCCTTCCATTGGTTAAGCAATTTCGTTCTTTTCTGCCATGTAAACTTAAATGTAACATTAAATGCTTAATCTTTTGATCCTACCACTCATGGCATAAATAAACAATTCATGTAACATCAACTTTATCTTGTTCAATATGCCTAAAGATGGAGAAAAATAAATAAAGAAATAGATTTGGTTCTGTTGGTGTTTTTCTACCAGCAGAGCCCATGCACTTGATCTCTACCTTGGTTTTGCAAGCGGGACAACACATCGAGCAAAATTTATTAATTCTACAAGTGAAAGTTTACGTGAGCATGTACACCGAGTAAGATCTTTGCCGCCTACTATTAAAACTCTACTTCAACCTGTTGGCCAAATCAAAGAACAAAGGTGATATCATCATCACTAGAGGTATACAACCATCATGACCTCCATCTCTCAAGATGGAGAGATACACAAGAGTGGAAGAAAAAGTTACGTCGATAAACTTAAAATTCCGTACCCTTTGACATAAGGTAATATGGTAGTTATCTATTTAATTAGTATTCTGTCTACATTAATAAGTTTACCTTAGCACATTCATCTTCATAAATATTAAAATAAAATAAAAATAAAAATATTTATTGCTTCATTTACTATATCATAAAAATACTGAAAACCCCACGTGAATAAACTTATGGTTACCCTATAAAAAAAATATTTCTTGTGGTGGTATAAAAATAATAATAATAATAATAGCTCCTGTATTTACTTTCTTGCATTATGAAAAAAACCTAAGCCCCATAAGAATAAATATTCTCTGTGGAGGCATAAAAAAAAATAATATAACTATATATTATGCACTCATATTTAATTTCTGCATAATTAAACTAGAAAATCTAAAAAAATCCTGCTAGAATCTGTCAATTCAAATTAATTCAAGGAATAATCAATTACTTATTGGCTGACCGCTAACCTATTATTAAATTCGAGCCTCGAGTTTTGTTTTTTGAAGTATACTTATACAGGAACAACATTATGACAAGGAGAGAGTCTATTAGTGGCATCCACCCAGACTGCTACTGGTTAGCTCACTCTGAAGATCATCAACACCAAGTATTGTAAACATCTAGCTTGGGGGAGAAGCATCCCCTAGTTATCAGGTAACTATACCTAGGCGATTATCGAGTCTACTTTATATAGTCATAAAATACCAAAAATATGTGAGCATTATCGAGTCTACTTTATATAGTCATAAAATACCAAAAATATGTGAGCACATGAAGGTTCACAATAGTATCATAGGAAAATTTAAAAATGCCAAAAATATGTGAGCACATGAAGGCTCACCCTTAATTAAGAAAAACACAAAAATATTCGGGCACATGAAGGCTTGACGCGATTGAAGGGATTAGCTTGGGGAGACGTACCCCGTTATCATCGTGATTAAGGTATGTCTTTACTATTAGTTTTATTTTAGTAAGCTATAGTGTGTGATTTAATAATTAAAGTATGTTTGAAAAACTCTCTCTCTCTAATCTTTTAAAGTGGAAATAATGAATAGTTGCTCTACTATAATTCCTTTCAAGTGTCTAGTTTTTAACCATGGATTTTCCTAAATTTTGGACATGACTACTTTGATATAAGAATTTACTCTGAACATGAAATTTGTGGAGGCATATGTTTGAGCTAAAGTCTAGGTAATTGATTGATATGATACATGAAGGTCTAAGCTGCTATTTATCTTATTCCTAGCATTATTAAATTCTGGAGATTTATTTTAAAAATCTAAAATTTTACATGATGAGCTTTTGTATGATAAAGTTTAAATTCCTACCAAAGACATATATGATACATTTAGAGTTAGGAAAACCTTTACACATTCATCTTTGCTTGCTTTACATTGAGTTTAGTCAACCATTGTTGTATACCTTATGAGAGTCTTGTCATGCTTTTTAAAATCAAGATCACTTACGCACTCCACCCACATATGCATTACTCCTACTCTAGGATGTAAGCGCAGTTATTTCCACTTTCATCTAGATCCACCTTAAAAATGTTTTTCTCCTACATCAGGAGTAAACACCTAAAATATACCCTATAGGACAGACCCTCATTTAATTGTTCTAAATTCTTATCATTATCTCTCTAATTATTTATAGGATGTATGTGGCTATGCAAAAGTATTAAAAAAAGAAAAAAAAGGGAGTAAAAGATGGACAAGTATCCCAGCAATTAAAACAATGGGTAAATAGATGCCCGCCTCACAGATTAAAAAAAAGAGAAGAAGAGAGAGAAAGAAAGAAAGAATAAAGATAGCCCATGTTTTCCCACGAAAAAGTTCTAAGGAGGGAGTTATTTTCAAAGAGCAAAAGTAGAATTAGGATTAGCCACTAAATACCATATATACGCCTATCTATCATATTCCATGCACATGCACATCTTGATTTGATTAAATGCCTTGATTCTCTTTGGATCCATTGCTTGACTTTACAATATATGAATTGTAAGTATGCTCATCCTTGTTATTGCCATTCCTATGAGCTCCACTATAAATACTTAGTTGTAGAAAGACATGACCTTATTAATGTCTCAGTGAGATCCATAAATACCATAGATAATAAGAGACTTGAGGGTGTCATACAATTAAGCTCTGAGTTTTATTTCGAAAACTTACAAAACTCCGGAATATTGGTACAGTGAAGAATTTGAGACATAGTGCTTGACTTGATTGTTCTATCTTTCGATTGCTCAACACTTATGCAAAAGCTGTAAAGCTCCATGATTAAAGGTAAAATGGGTAAGTTTAGAAGTTAGAGCAGTTTTGTCTAAGCCGAAAGAAAATTTATGTTTAAAAACAAGTGAGCTTAAAAGAAATAAAAGTATTTAAAACAACTCCCCGATCCAAGTTTATTAATAACTAGATCTAGATTGTTTGCCAAAGGACTGGCAAAAGGTAAGCTTGGGGGTATTGTTGACACTCCTTAGCGTCAACTTTTACTAGGGCTTTTTACCTGAAGGAAAATAAGAAAACACACTAGTCTAGGGCTTTATCTGACAAATTCCACGAGTTTTGTATATTTTGTATTTTCCAGGGTAATTTTCAGAAAAGCTGAAAAAGAGGGATTATAGTGCATAATTATCACGAAATTCATCCACGGTGGAACAACATTATCATTGGACTCAGGAAGGGTCTAGAAGACACCCAAAGCAGCGGGGCCCACAGAGGAGAGCAGGTGGGGCCGGCCGGCCCCACCCTGGGGCCGGTCGGCGCCCTAATTCCACCGATGGCCGCCGCCTTCTAGAATCTTCCTCCCACGGTTCCTTGGAAGCCAATCAAAGCATCTCTACGTCGATTTTAGGTCGGTTTGATCCGACGGTGCACACAAGATAGAGACGCGGATCGCTGATGTGGCGGTTCCTTGCCCCCTACTCCACCTCGGCCTATATAATGACGCCCCAAGGCCCCTCCTAGAGGCATTCTACACCCCGGTGCTTCATATTCTTTACATAATTAGGGTTAGGGTCCCTCTAGTTGATCTAGTTCTAGTTCATCTAGATCTAGTTCATCTAGATGTAGCAATTAGGAGAGACTAGTTCTTCTAGATCTAGTCTTGTTTAGAGATTAGAGAGATTGAGTAGAGGAGTAGAGATTCTAGAGGAGTTCCGGCATGTCGGCGCTTCTTCGTGGCTGTATTCTTCTGGATTCGGCTCCCTCGCCCGGAGCTGCGTTCTGAGGTACTTTTGTATTTACCATTCCGATTTAAGTAAGCAACTTGTTCTTATTCGTTCTTTGGTTCACATCTCATATTGAGGGCTTTGATCTTGGTCATTACTTGGTTGAAGTAGTATTTCGTAGTGTAGGCGTGGTGCCTAGGCTAGATTTACTTGTGAATGTCCCCTGATCAGCCGGATAGTGGTAGCTCGCGTAGGTGACTTTATAGCTACGTTGAATCCTCTCGTAGTCCACTTCCGTTGATAGGACTGATAGGCTTATAGGTGTCGGTAGGAAGATTACTCTGTTTCTTCTCCTATTCAGTCACTTGTCCGATAAGACGATATTATACAAAGTTTACAGTCGAACTAGAGTACATTAGCTATTTCCTTTTTTCTTGATATGATCTAGCCTAATTGTAGGGTTAAGTTTATAGTCAGAAGCGCACGGATACGATGTGTAGCACTTCACTGTAAGAATACCCAGCTTTTATTATCAAATGTCGGTGCTAAAACTAGTGGTTCTAGTACCAACGAGTACCTTTGGCGTGGCGTGTCTCAACTCCGATGGTGCAAGGCTGCCTTAGACATCCCCGCACTGGGTGCCTCGTGGTAGGGGTGTGGCCAAGCAAGTGGAGAGAGGGAACCCGTCCAAGTCCCCGAGTGAGATGAGTGAGTGTGTGTGTTTGTCAAGGAGATTGGGTTTGACTTGTTTCCCTAGATTCACTTGTTCAGTGGCCCCCCGCCCCCTCCCTTTTATAGCCTAAGGGGAGGGACGGGCTTTGCAGCATAAATTTGAATAGGGAAAGACGGCGGGGGCCGCCTCATCCCGCCGAGGCCTGGGGGGCTCCCCTCTCCTGTGCCGAGGCCCCTGGTGAGGGCGTTGGTTTCGCTCTGCACGGCGCCAAGATCAAGTTATTTGGCGGGCGCGTCTCCGGCCTGGCCTCGCCTTGGTGAAGGAGGGGACGCCTCCTTCCTGCAGGGGTCTCAAGGTGGGCGCCATGATGAGCGTGCCTGTGTACCGTGGCCTGCAGAAGCTTTGACTCACCCCCCGGTCCGGCCTCCCGAGGGCCGCGGGTATTGTCGAGTACGGGCGTGGCCGACGAGATAAGGGGCGGGCACGGGGCCATTCGCACCGCTCGCTCGGAAGCCTGGTGCAATGCTGGTCGGGCAAAGACTCGCCGCTGCGGCCGGGTGGCGCCAAGGCCTGCCCGGATGCGGCATGCTCCGTATTTGATCTCCCCGTGATGGGACCCTGCGCAGGTTAGTCATCATGTCGCCTCTACGCGGGGCGCATGGCCGCCACCGTAGGGATTTGTAATCGTGAGCGTGGGCGCAGAGTGGTGACGGACGCCCCCCCACCGCCAGGGCTACGCCATCCCGAGCCACTGGGTGGGAAGGCGGGCGGTGGATATATGTCACATCGAGCCCTAGTTTGACCTCGGGGAGTGCGGGCTGCCCTGCCCGAGACCTGTCCGCGGGGCCTTGGGGCGGGACGGAGAGTCGGCTCCCATCCGAGGCCCGCCCGGCCAGGCTGGGCGGGCGAGAGTCGGCCCCTGTCCCGAGGCCCTGCGCCGGGGGCTCTGACGGGTGGAGAGTCGGCCCCTCGCCCCGAGGCCTCTCGCCAGTGGGGCTCTGGACGGTGGAGAGTCGACTTCCGCCCGAGGCCCGGTCCGTGGGGGGGGGCGGGATGGAGAGTTGGCCCTCATCCGAGCCCCTTGCGGGAGTGTGCCTCGGGCGGCTCTGGAGACAAGCATTGTCCTCGTGCGCTGCTGCCGTCGAGCCCCAGTTTAAACAAGGGTGGCTTGTTGGGCTAAGATTTGCGCTTGTTGGGCCTTCCTTAGGGGGGGCCTTTATTTTGTCCCCGACAAGAGGCCCCCCCCCGAGCCTCTCAAGGAGTGAATGCACTCGCTTCGAGGTCGGGTGCGGTGTTGCCTTGGTTGAAGGCGTTTTCACTGCCAGGTGCGCGCTGAGCGCACCCCGGGGGTAGCTCGAGGCCTGGAGGAGCATGGAGGACTCCTCCGAGGGCTTGTTGTTAGTTTACATGGTGCACCTTATGGTTATCTCTGGAACTGCATTTTCGGGCGGGGGCGACGAGGGCACCCGCCGTGTAGCCCCCCGAGGCCTCCTGAGGAGTGTGTGTGTGCACCCGTCCGAGGGCTCGCTCTCGGTTTTGGTGGCAAAACGATTTATGCCGGGCCGAGCCCCCTGGCCTGCTCTGCCCCCGGGGTTCGGGTCGAGTAATGACGCTTCCCCGAGCTCTGCCTAGTAAGTCCCCCTGCCCCGTGGCGTTGAGGGGGGAGCCGGCTGGTACTGGCCGTTAGTCTTTTACGCACCTGTCCCTTCCGGGCAGGAGGGAGGGTTGGATTTCATCGCCCATCAAGCCGACGAGTGTCGAACAACCCACTAGGTCCTGGGGTGAGTCGTTAACGTGGATCCAAGTGAACCGCCTGGTGCCCTCGCTCGCTAGGGGTTGGCTGGGCCCCGAGGCGCGGGGTTCATAAGAGCCGCACGGTACGCCAAGGGGCGGGGCTCTCCGGGTCCCGTCCGCCGGTCCCAGGGCTTTCTGACACTCCCTGGGATCCCCCCCTTGGCCGCCATGCCGGCCTCTGATGCTCGCTACTTTAGGATGGCCTCACTGCGCTGGGGCTAGGCCGTGTATGAGGCCGGCCCGAGCTGCCCCTCGACTCGTGTTCTCGAGGCGGCTGCCGAACCCCGAGATGGGCCAGCCTGCCCGTCCTCGGGACCGCAAATGGGCCGCTCGCCTCGCCTCTTCATGAAGAAGGAAAACCACCGCTTTCACCTCGCCGTGGCGCGCTTCATGTGGCCGACGCTGGATGCGGAGCGCCACGCTGGGAGGTGGCGGGCCCCCACTTTCCCCGCCGTGGCGCTTGCCGCGGCGCTGCGTGGTCGTGGGCCCCACTGGGCGACGTGATGTGCGGCGCCGCGGCTTCGCCGCGCCACGCACGGGCTGGCCTCGGCCTTGCGCCCGGATCCTTTGTGCGGGCGGGCGCGCCAGCTGCGGTGGCTCGCTAGACTCGCGTGCGGTCGCCGCCGCGGTGCCGCCGCTTGGGTCATGCGGCGTGTGTATCGACACGAGTAGACGTAGGTTGATACGCAATTAATGCAAAGATGGGAAATGCGCCGTGTATAAGTACTCAGGGGGGGCCACACGACGTCCCTCCCGCCGCTTTGCTCTCCTCCGCCATTGCTGGGTCGCCGAAAGCCGGCCGAGGAAGAAAGAGGGCGAGGAGAGAGAAAACTTGCTTGCATCCACCCCGCGCCGGGCCGCCATGGCGCCGAGGCCCGAGATCGCCGGGCGTGAGGAGTGGGAGACGAGCCCGTGACGTTGCGTGAGCCGTGACGCTGGGGGGAAGGGCCCTCCCCCGCGCCGACAAGGCCTCCCCTGCAGTGGATCGCTCCCCCGCCCCACTGCTCCCGCATCCCGCCTCGTGGATACGCCGTGGAGGCCACTGCTCCATGAGAACGGGTTCGGGATGCCTGGGTCGGTTCTGAGGGCCATCCTCGAGTAATTATGGCCCTGGAGCTGCAACATCTCAACCCCAACTCCATCACGCACCTCGGCGGTGTTCGCCGCCTCCTATGTGAGGGGCTTTGGGGGTCGAGGTACACCACCCCGGCTCCACTTCTTCTGAGGGCGCCTTCTTCAAGAGCGCCGAGAGGGGGGGAAGAGGATATCCGGCTCACAATGGCAGCCTGCATGATGTCAATGCTGCCTCGCCACCGGGATTCGTGATATCCTCATGAAGCCGACCTCCTCCAACCGTGGGTCGGGCGCGCTGGAAGTGGTTCCACCTCCGATCGATTCCCGCCACCCGCCCGCTACACCGGAAGGTGTTCGACGCGAGCCCGCGAGGTGGAAGGAGGAGATCATCCTGCAGAGGGGTCATCCTCTCGAGAAGGTGTTCCGCTACAATGAAGAGGTTGGCCCGTAAGGGGTTAGATGCGTTTGGTCGCCATCGCCGCCTTCCAATTGCCGAAGCCCCTCGCCTCATGCATAGGCAGCCTTGCCTCGCTTTGACATGAGGGAAGGCGGCCCTCGGCCGGGGCGAGGATGTCGTCCGGCCGACCTTGATCACGCCGAGATCGCCGAAGCGGACCAAGAAGGCGGGGCGGTGACCGACGCCTAACCTTCTACAAGGTCGCGATGCGACCCCACCCGTAATGCCGCCTCCGCGGTGACCTCGCGTCCGCCGGGCGCGGTCGGTCGCGCCGCTTCCTCCCCTTTGTCCTTACTTTGCTCTCTATTCTTCACAGGGCTGTCCCGAAGCCGAGGGCGCCCAAGCCCCCCCCATTGCCGCGAGAAGGAGAAGAACAGGGCCCTCGCGTGGGAGAAGCGCAGGGGGGAGAAGAAGAAGAAGCCTCCGGACAGAATGTCCGCAAGGGAGAAACCAGCGGCGCGAGCCGGGAGAGGTCGGGCGGCGCCGGGAAGCGGATGAGGGGCTCCCCCGAGCCGACCTCCTCCGAGTCCTCCCGGCTGATGACGATGATGAGGATGACGAGGAGGAGGAGGAGGACTACAGCTTCTTTTGGCTTGGCCGCATCGCCTCGTGAAGGAAGGGGAGTGGGCGCCGTGGCCGCTTGAAGGACACGCTTCCCGCCTCTCCCCCCGCCGAGGTTTCAGCCGAGGTGGCTCGGGAGACGTGACTGCTCTGGGAGGAGCGAGGCCCCTCCCCGAGTCAGGCCCCACGCTGGCCAGCCCCCGCTGGGGGCGACTCGACCTTGCCCCTGAACGGCCTCGAGGCGGCGGGAGGACCGCCGAGGGTGAGGCACGTGCCTCGGCCGGTAGAGGCGGCGACGACGGGTCAATGTCCCGTGCCCGTGACCCTGAGTCTGGCGGGCCGAGGACACCTCGTGTCCGAGTCCCAGCGGCACGGGGCTTGAGTTGGGTCGCTTCAACCGCCGGCCGCTGTAGGTGTCTGGCCCTTTTAGTCTTCCGCCGCTTTCCTTCTTTCTTTTTTTTTTTGAAGACTCATTCTTCTTGCTACGCAGCAAAAAGCGCAAGACGGCCCCAGCCAGCCTCCGCTTGTTCCGCAAGCAGCACTCGAGGCTACAGCCAAGCACGGCGAGCGCCACTACTCGCCCTCGGGTGGCGAGCGTGCGGCGACCGAGGAAGTGGTGATCGAGGTGCCCGGCTCATGGAGCTACCTTTCCGTGACGGTAGGGCGGCGCCCGCGGGAGGCCTGGCCGTGGAGGTGTCGCGGACGCCTGCCGCTGAAGGCCGTGATCAAGGCCGCTCGATGGCCACCGGGCGACATGGTCATGGAGGAGCGAGCGCCTGCTTCCGCCTTGCCGCGCCGGCCAAGCAGAGGTGGTGGAGATCCCCGGGAGGGAGGAGACCACTCCTCGCTGGGGAAAGAGGTGGTCGCCGCGATGCTACCTCCTCAGCAAGAATCAGAGCGGGGGTCAAGCCGCCGCGGCGCCCGCCGCCGAGGGGGTCCTCCAGCGTAACGTGCCGCTACAGACATCCCGGGTCGGACCGCCGGACTTGAGGACGGGCCAGCTCATGTGCCGGACGACGCCTTGAGTCGACCCGTGGGGAGCAGGCGGACAAGTACATGAAGTCGGCCAAAACCTCGCTTTTGATTCGCTCGCCGATCTTCTCCGTGGACCTCCCGACTGGATGAAGGTAATATACAAACATTCGTGGTCGAAGCCTTACCTTGGCATGAGCGCCTAAAGGCGGCTAATCCGCTGGGCCCCGATCAGCATAGGGACTCCGCCGGCATGCCCCGGAGAAATCGTTTCTCCTAAGCCAGTCCGGCTCGACGAGGCGCCCATCTCCAACGATGTGAGGCAAACTACCGCAAGACCGAGCTAGTCGCCTGAACCAGGAGCTCGTGAGACAAGCTCTTCCGGGCCGAGAAGGAGGCGATGAGGACGGGCGGCTTGTCGAGGCCTCCGGCACCATCGACCTTGACAGAGAACCGGTGAATATGGACACCGATCACCAATTTTTGTCAATGATGTCACCATGGTGCGGGCCGAGCTTGGGCAAGCGCTGAACGAGGCTATCCAGCCCAGCGCAACGGGCGAGGAGGTGGTGCGGACGGGAAGGTAAGTCTTTGTCGTTTTTGAGCAGTCGATCCTTGTATCCCAGCCTCCGTGGACTCCCCGACGGATGCGTAGCTGAAGAAGAAGTCGCCGGAGCAAGCGAGGCCCTTGTCGCTACAAGCAGCGGCTTACCTTGGGCGCTAGCGAAGCTCGTCGCCCGGCGCGAGAAGGTCCTTGCCATCCGCACGGGCCGAAGCCGGCGAGCCCGCTGGCGCCCAGCCCATCGGCCGGGAGGCGCGTTCGGCAAGCGGAGACGCGTGTCCGGCTGCGCCCTTCGGGCCCGGTGGCCTGATCGGGCGTGTCGCACACCTCGGCGATGACCCCTCCCACTCACGACCTCGATCTCCCTGGGATCTCCGAGGGGCTTGTCGCCGCCGAGGACGGAGGAGGGCCGTGAGGGGGGGGAGGTGCCTCGCAGCCGGTTTCGGCCAAAGCCGAGGAGACCACGCCGGTGTTGGTTGGGCACTTTCGCCGGCCATCCTCCCCGGAGCCGCTGAGGCTGACAAGGCCGACGCCGCCGACGCCACGAAAAAGGGGGGTCGGATGCCCCCCTGAGCTTCAATTCGGCCAAGTGTGCCCATGTAAAAGAAACTTGGTTAGGAATTTTGTTTTTCCTATGTCACTTGAGATCTTGGCCCGGCCGAGGTCTTTATGATTTGTTTGATCGTTGCTCATCTTTCGCGTCGTCAACCTTGCCTCGTGTTTAGATTAAGGCCGCTTATGGGGACATTGAGTTTTTTTAGGCTCGCCCTTAGTTAAGAGTGGTAAGTACAAAGCCTCCGTAAGGCTGGGGCGTGGGAGGCCTCGTAGCTTTGTCGCCTCTAACGCTTGGAGCGATCCCCTCGAAAGCATGAAGCTTCTTCTGCCCTAGGCGGTGAGCGGAGTATCAGAGCGCATGGGCAAGTGACCCCGTGGCTCTTCCGACCCTAGGTTTCAAGACGCCCTTTTTCTAAACATTCGGGATCTTTAGCACGAAAGCGTTGGAAAACGATAAACAAAGGGTAAGGTGCTTGCAGTGTAGTTTTCAGAGGGGGTTCCCCCCTGCCCAGCCCCCGAGGGAGGCCTCGGCTTTGATGGATCAAAGCCGAGTCTCCCCCCACTCCGAGGTGGTGTGAAGGTAGTTCCGTCCTTAGCCCCGAGGGCCTCGGACGATTTTCGCTTGCGAGAATCGTAAAAATGAGAAGTGCTTCCCATTCTTATTTAAGGAACATGAAGTACAACCGCATGTAGAAGCTTGGGAGCTTAAGGGTAGAAGCTTCACGAGCCGTTGGATGTTCCAAGCGTTGTTGAGGACTTCTCGCCTTCTCGTTGGCCAGCCTTGTAGGTGCCCCGGCTTGAGGACCCCTTAGGACGATGAAGGGCCCCTCCCAAGGCGGCGTGAGCTTATGGCGGCCTCTCGTTGTCTTGGCGAGGCGGAGCACTGGTGTCGCCTTTCCTTGAGGTCTCGGATCCGGGACTCGGGCGGTCGTGGTAGCTGCCGGAGAGACGTTGGTACCTTGTCGAGTGTATGGGGCCAAGGCCCCTAGCTTCCTCGAGCATATCTAGCGAAGTCTCCCCGAGCCCCTTGATTCCCGAGCCTCGTCAGGATTTGAGCCCCGGAGATCCGAACTCCAAATCAAGAGGCAGCATTGCCTGGCGCCAGATACTAGGGAAGAAAGGCGTGAACCCCGTGGCCCCCGGCTTTGTCGTCCCCGAGGCTCCCAGAGGACCGAGGAGTTCCCGAGCCATCTTTTGCCAAACTTGTTGACTTTGTTGAAGATCCGGGGCTTGAGTCCCTCGCAATATCATTCCGTTGGCTCGCTCCACTTGCCCGCTCGTCTGGGGTGCGCTGATCGAAGACCGTGACGATGCGTATCTGTGTTCGCCGCAGAAGTTTCAAACTTCGCCCCGTGAACCGGGTGCCGTGGTCGGTGATGATGGAGTTCGGGATCCCGGGGCTGTGGATGATGCCTCGGTGGAAGAAGAGCACCTCCCGCTTCGGATCGGATGTTGGTGACTGGCGCGCGCTCAATCCACTTTGAGAACTTGTCAATGGCGACAAGTAGGTGCGTGAAGCCCTGGCGCTTTCTTTAGGGGTCCTAATGTGTCCAGCCCCATACGGCGAAGGGCCATGTGATCGGGATGGTCTGAGCGCTTGAGCCTAACAGTGCTGACGATATTTAGTGCCGCACCCCTCGCAGTGCGCACTACCTCGAAGGCCACCGACGGCGTCGGCCAAGAGAACCTTTGTCGGAAAGCGCCGACGACGGGGGAGCTTGGGAGCGGGCGTGGTGGCGCGACACACACCGGCTGGGATCTTGCGGGACGAGGGTGAGGCCTTCCTCGACCGTGATACACCGCCGCAAGACCCCCGAGGAACTTCGCAGAGCTCGCCCCTCGATGACGACGAAAAAGACTTTGCTCTCCTCGCGATGCGCCGGCTTGGTTGAAGTCCTCGGGGAGGGCGCCCCGACGATCCGGGGCCGAGGTACGGCCTTCTCTGGCCCGGCTTTGATCGGCCCCGGTTCCTCCTCGACCTCCATGATCTCGCTGCCTCGCATGGAAACCGAGGGGACCTCGACGCTGGGGGGCGCTGACGATTCTCCAGCCTCGAGGGGGGGGCGGCGTCCCTCGGGCCTCTTTCCCCGCCTCCGAACTCGACCTGGAGCGGCGAGGTCTTTAGTGAAGACGCCGGGGGAACCGGGGCTCTTCCGGCGGGTTATCTTGGCGAAGTTCTGCCTGCCGGGCTTCGGCTTGCACCTCCTGACGACGGGTTGAGCTCGAGGCCGCCGAACTTGTCTTTGGGGGCGCCGCACCGCCTTTGCAAGACGCTGGGCCCATCTTTGGGTCGTGGCAGCCCGAGTCCTTCATGACTTGGTCGATGACGAAGCCAGGAGTCGCCCTGACGCCGAGGCGCTTTGACGCCAAGTTCGATGGCGATCTTCAACCCGCTGAGTAGGCCTCGTACTCTGCCATATTATTTGACGCTGGAAGTGAAGGCGGATTACGCATCGCATGTGCACCCCATGCGGGGGAGACGAAGAGGAGGCCGGGCGCCGCCCTGTTTTCATCGTGGACCCGCTGGCACATCGGCCCCAGCATTCCCGCCTCAAGCCGGGCGGCGGTACTGGGTGTCCGTCCACCTCGCGAGGAAATCGGCCAAGACTTGGGACTTAATGGCCTTTCTTGGGCGCTGGCACGAGAGGGCTCCTCCCATGAGCTCAACGGACCACTTGGCGACCTGCCTCGAGACCTCCCTGTTCTGAGGATCTCTCCCAACGGGAAGGAAGAGACCACCGCCACCTGGGTGGGCGTCAAGTAGTTTGAAGCTTGCGCCAGGACCACCGCTGTGAGAGCGCCTTTCCCGATTCAAGTGTAGCGGATCTTGGTCTGGACAACACCTCGCCGATGAAGTAGACCGCCGGATCTACAGCAGGGCCCTCCTCCTGCCTTTCAACGATGATGGCCGCGTCACCACCTGGGTGGTCGGGGCCGACGCATGTGAGGAGGGGTTCTCCTTCGACAGGAGGGACGAGGACGGGGCGCCGGTGAGGGCGGCTTTTGAGCTTGTCGAGGGCCTCCCCGAGCCTCGGAGGTCCGTGAGAAGTGCTCGGCTCTTTTTCAAGAGGCGATACAGGCAAGCCCTTCTCGCCGAGGCGTGAGATGAAACGGCCGAGGGCCGCGAAGGCATCCCATGACCCGCCGCACGCCCTTCGTGTTCTTGATCGGGCCCATGCTCATCACCGCTGCTCACCTTCTCCGGGTTAGGCTCGATGCGCTGCTTGGAGACGACGATGAACCCAAGGAGCATGCCTCTGGGACCCCAAAGACGCATTTCTGGTTGAGCTTGACGCCTTGGTCGCAAGGCACTAAAAAGCGATCGTAAGGTCGTGAGATGAGGTCGCCTTTCTTTTTTTTTTTTCAGCCTTGACTACGATGTCGCCGACGTAGGCCTCCACTCTGCCTCCCGACGTGGTCACCGAACGCCCGCATGCACCGGGCCGATACGCTGCCCCCGCTGCCTCGAAGTCCGAAAGGCATCGCCACGTAGCAAAGACATGCCAAAGGGGGTGATGAAGGACGCTAAATGGTCGACTCCTTCATCTTTATTTGGTGGTAGCCGCAGTAAGCATCAAGGAAGGATAAGAGCTCACACCCCGAGGTGGGAGTCGATTATCCGATCAATGCGTGGTAAAGGAAAGGGAACTTTTTGGACATGCTTTATTTAAACCGGTATAGTCTACACACATCCTCCATTTCCCGCTTTTTTTCTTAACCATTACAGATTAGATAACAACTCGGGTGGAACACCTCCTTGATGAATCCGCCGCTAAAGCTTGTTCACCTCCCCGATGGCCTTCGCTCGCCGACCGGCGCAACGCCGCCACCGGGCTCGACCCGGCCCGCCCAAGGGAGTGGGCGACATCCCTCGAATGCCCGGCATGTCCGAGGGACTCCACGCAAAAATGTCGATGTTTGCGCTGAGAAAGTCGACGAGCACCGGCTTCCTATTTGGGGTCGAGGGAGTCGAGATCTTCACCGCCTTGCCGATGGAGAGGCGGGTCCAGCGGGACCTCCCTTTACTCCGCCGGATGGCTCGAATGCGCCCGGCGTGACGCTTTGGTGTCGAGGGCCTTCTGAGACGCCACGGCCTCGCCAGGTGCGGGACCGCCTCGACCGCCGTTAGCTTGAACGCAAGTGCTCATAGGAGGAGCCAACGGTGATGACGCCATTGGGGCCGTGCATCTTGAGGAGAAGGTAAGTGTAGTTGGGGACGGCTATGAACTCGTGATACGCTGGTCGTCCGAGGATGCCGTGATAGGTTCTCTAAGTCAACCACGCCAAGGGTGATGACCTCCTTGCGAAAGTTCGATGGCGCCCCAAAGGCACGGGGAGGTCGACAGCCCGAGGGGCCAGCGCCGTTTGCCTACCCGCACTACGCCCGAAGGGAGAGCTACCGGGGCAAAGCCGTGAGCGCTCTATCCCCAACAAAGCCGAGGTTTTTTGAGTAGAGGATGTTAAGGGCACTTCCGCCATCCATCAAGACCTTGGTGAGCCGCACGCTGTCGATTAATGGGGTCGATACGAAGGATGGTACCGCCCGCTTTGGCACGAGAGCGGGTGGTCGCCGATGCTGAAGGTGATGGCGCCGGGCGACCACGGCAGTACCGCGGGAGTGGCGGGATGCACCGAGAATATCTCGACGCCGCGCTTGATCCGGGCGCTGGTGAGATTGCCGGCAGTCCCCCCCCGATGACCATGAAAACGCCATGGACCTCGTGGAACTCTCGCTTTGTTTTCCTCCTTCTTCTTCTTGCTTTCAGGTGGGGAAGCTCTCGATAGAAGCGACAAGCCAAGTCGCACTCCCCCATAGTGTGCTTGACGGGAATTTGTGGAAAGGGCAGTGGCTTTTTGAGCATAAAACAGCCGAAGGCCCTGCCCTGGGACCTTGGGATCTTGGCGGTCACCGCGGCAACGATATCGCCCCCTGAGTCCACCTCTTTTTGCCCTTTTTCCCTTTGTGCTTGTTCTTCTTGTTTTTTCCTGGGCCGTTGGGCTGCCTCCCCGGCATTGTCCTCCTTCCGCTTCCCTTTGCCGCCGACGTCGCGGAAAATCAAGCCCCACCGCCCCGCCGGAGGCGAAGTTCGCCGCCACCTCGAACAGCTCGTTGGCGGTGGTCGGCATCTTCCGCCCAACTCGTGGACGAGCTCCTTGCAGGTCGGTGGCCAAGGAATGCACTCGATGATAGCAGTGCCGGCCACGTTGGGGCAGCTTTGTGCACTTCTTCGAGAAGCGCCCGATGAAGTCACGCAGTGCCTCGTCGGGCCTCCGGGCGGCAGCCGCGGAGATCCCACGAATTCCTCGGCGCACGATGTGCCCCTGAAATTTCCCACAAAAACCCCGACTAGCTCGGACCGCCATGATCGTATGGCGGGAAGATGCTCCAGCCAAGCGCTGCGCTGAATCACCTAAGTGCAGCGGAAGGTTGCATGATGATAAGTCGGTCATCGCCCACGCCGCCAAGCCAGCATGCCGTCGTTGAGCCAAACCGGGGTTCGCTTTCCCAGTATTTGGCAAATTGGCCGCCGCCGAACCGAAGGGGGAATCGCGGCGCCGGGATCTCGCTGAAGGCGCTGGGCGCCCCGGAGGATCGCATCGCCGCGTCCTCGCCGCTATCGCGCTTTCCGCCATAAGGGCCGGGCGGTCGCGTCCGCCTGGCCCGCTTCCTTTTGCGGCGTTGTTGATGACGCGGCGCCACCATCGCCGATGCCGCCGCTGAAGACGCCACGGATCGGGCCTCCGCTGATGGGCCATGATGGACCAAGCTTCGCCCGCTAGGGCATGCTTCTTCCTCCCCATCCCCTGTCCGATGCCGGAAGCCGAAGCAAATTTTGCCGACAGGTAGCACGTCTCAGATAATCTCGCAGATCATCTCGGACCGCCGTCGGGTCGGTCGATGGTTCCGCATCGACCGGACGAGGAGGGCAGCCGCCGCGACGCTATGACTTGGCGCTGGGAAGATGGGGGACGCTTCCTCCACCGCTGCTGACGATTTTGTGTTGGACGCCACGCTGTTGACGAAAGGGGCCGGGCGGGATTGGCGGTCGCACGCGGTATGCCAGACGCTTATCTCCTTGGTTGTGAACAGGCGACGGCCGGGCTGAAGCCTGCCCCCAAGTTCTCGAACTGCTCGAGCAGCGTGACGCCGGGCCTCGAGGGGTATCCCAGGCTGGGCTCGGGTGCCCCGGTGAGGCCCGCATGCTTCTGGAAGTTTGTGGGCCCTGCCCGGAGGCCGGATGTGTTAGGGTCCCCTCGAGGGTTGCGCCCACGGAAAGTCGCTTCCCGTGGGCGGGCCTGGGATCACGGCGTCGTCGCCGCCGCTGTTGCTAAGCCGCCACGCTGAAGTTTCACCGATCTCCACGTGAAAGCATTCACGAAGCCTGATCGCACATGTCGCCGGGGAGTCGTGAGCCGGGGTAGCCGGTAAAGCGAAGGCATGTTCGGCGAACCCCCTGGCCTGTCCTCGAGGTAGCGCCGGATCGGGTGGATGTAGCGCCAAGCGAGTTGGCGCCGCTGTCCTTCTTGCCTAACTGTGTACTCCCTCATAGGCGTGGATGGATCCATCGGGATGTCCACGTCGAGGCGCCGCGGGAGCCCCCGACGGCGTGACGCCCCGCGGCTCCCATGACGGTGGAGACGACGCTGGCGCACGCGGGCGCCAGCTGCTGACTGTGCCAAATGGCGGGCGTGGTGGTGATGGCGGCGCGCTGCCGCTTAGCCATAACGCCGCAAAGTCCTCTCCGCATCGCCGGGCGCCCGGGCGCCCTGCCGCGCGGCGGGAACGCCACCACGCCTCCCCCGCGACGGGCCGGGCAAGTAGGTCCACCTGCTCGGTCGAGGTCCCCCGGATTCCGGGCCGAGAAGTTCCATGTCGCATCGACTCCAGCTTGACACGAACTCGAGCTCACCAAACCGGATTGGTCCCCTGCTCCAGCCGGGCGTGGAGGGAGTGGAGTTAGGCCGGGAATCCGCCCAAATGTCGTTTGCTGGCCATTCCGCAGTTTTGGCGGGAAGGAAGTTTAAAAAAGCACGCATTGAATTCCCTACTGCGCGCGCCTAACCGGTTTGCTAAAACTAGTGGTTCTAGTACCAACGAGTGAATTTGCGCGGCGTGTTCCCAACTCCGGATGGTGTGCAAGAAGGGACACAAGAAGGTTTTGTATTATCCCGCACCAAGGTGCCTTGTAGGTAGGGGTGTACAAGCAAGTGGGAGAGAGGGAACTGCCCCAAGTCTCGAGTGAGATGAGTGAGTGTGTGTGTGTTTGTCAAGGAGATTGCTTGACTTGCTTCCTAGGATTCACTTGTCTTCGGGAGGGGCCCCCGTCCCCCTCCCCTTTTATAGCCGGGGGGGAGGGACGGGGCTTTTGCAAAGACAAGATTTGAATAGGAAAGACGGCGGTGGGCGCCGCCATCCCGCTGAGGTTTGGGGCTACCTTTCCTCTCTTGTGCCGAGGCCCCGGTGAGGGCAAGGGCTACTTTGTACGGCGCCGACTTGCTGATGGCGGGCGCCGCCCGTGAGCCTCGGCCTCGTTCTGGTGAAGGGAGGGGACGCCTCGCTTTCTGGGTCTCGCGTGGGCGCTATGATGAGCGTGCCTGTGTACCGCGGGTCGCCAGAGCTTTTGACTTCACCCCCGGTCCGGGCACCTGAGGGCCGCGTATCGTTGTCGATACGGCGTGGCCGTGACGAGAGATACAGCCGCACGGGGCCATCTTCGCCCCGCCCCGGCTCGGGAAGCCCGGGTGCACAAGTGGCCGGGCACCGGAAGACTCGGCCGCCGGCCGGGTGTGGCGCCTCGTTTCGCCTGGATGCGTATGCCCGTGATTTGACTTCCTGCATGGGACTCAAGCAGAGGTTAGTCATTGACGCCTGGCTAAAGGCGTGCATGGCCGCCATCAGAGGGATTGTGTAATCGTGAGCGTGGGCGCCAGAGTGGTGACGGGACGCCCCATCCACCGCCAGGGCTAGCGCCATCCCGACACATATGGGAAGGCGGGCGGTGGATATATGTCACATCGTAGCCCTAGTTTGGACCGGGGAGTGCGGCGCGACTGCCCGAGACCTGCCCGCCGGGGGCTCTGGCGGGACTTGAGAGTCGGCTCCCCATCCGAGGCCCGCCCGGGGGGGCTCGGGGGGGGCGAGAGTCGGCCCCGGGCTCCGAGGGCCCCTGCCCGCCGTGGGCTCTCTGACGGGGGAGAGAGGCCCCCGGCCCGAGGCCCGATCCGCCAGGGGCTCTGGACGGGGTGGAGAGTCGCTTCCTGGCCCGAGGCCCGGTCCCCGGGGGCTCGGGCGGGACGGAGAGTTGGCGCCATCCGGCCTCCCTTTATGGAGTGTGCTCTGGGCGGGCCGGAGACAAGATGGTCCTGGTGCGCCAAAGGCCGAGCCCCAAAGTTTAAACAAGGTGGCTTGTTGGGCTAAGATTTGCGCTTTGTTGGGCCTTCCTTAGGGGGCCTTTATTTTGGTCCCCGACATCAAACACAAAGGAAGATGTGTGAGGGTAATTTAACTATAACTTAACCACCTAAGAAGCAAACAAGGCTGTAGAAGATAGGGATATAGAGAAGACAACTAAGGCTTCTAATTCAGGCTCAAGTAAGATATGATTAGGATGTTTTACTGAGGAATTGGATAAGGAGCATAGGCCAAACCGTAACCCGACTACCAATTATTCTTCCCTTTCGGCCTCTGGCGGGATAGTGGAATATATATAAGATTCAGCGGAGCTATAAAGTCACCTCCACGATGCTACCACCAAATCCGGACAATAGGGTACATCTCTACAAGTAACGAAGTATGTCTAAGCACCAAGCTTACACTACGAATACTACTCTAACCCAAGAGCTACAAGGATTAAAGTACTCAAAAAGTCATAAACCAGTAAAACAAGGTAAACAATCTTACTTACTTGAACTCAAGTCGATTTCAAGTTGTCTTAGATACAAGTCATAGAGGTAGCACCGAGCAGGCGATACTCCTCCAAAACTCTCTCTTTAACTCTATCTCTCTATCTCGAAGAACTAGCTTCTAGAGTTATAGAACTAGCTCTCTCTTGGAATGCTAACTCGAGAGGTCATCTATTCAAGGGACACCTCAGGGATCCTAATTAGGGTTTATCGCTAAAGCTCTTCTCTTTAGAATGGATCCTCCTTCCACGGAGGGGTTGCCTCTCCTTTTATAGCCCTAGTGAATCAACGTGAGCCCTTGGATCAAACCATTGGCGGACGGTGGAGATCAATCCTCAAAGGTGGTGGAGTAAACTGGGCGAACCGAGCACGAGTGGGAACGGGGCGGGGCCCCGGGCCGGGATCCCGGCCCGCCCCCCGCTGGTCCTCCACTTCGGTCTCATGTCTTCTCGCTCCTTACGGAATGTTTCTGTGTCACCATGGCGTCCAATCTTGCATTCTATGTTGTATTATAGCTAAAAAGTGTGTCATTTCGGTGTTTACCTGCAAAACCATTGATTCACCAAAACTCGTGGAATTCGTTAGTCAAAGCCCTACTTCTAGGTAGATAGATTACTTTTTTATGTCACTTTGGAAGGTTAGTTGACGGTTGGATTTTGAACGTTAAGGACCGTCAACAACACCCCCACACTTAGGCTTTTTACTCCCCTTGAGAAAAGGTTGGATAACTACAGACATAACTCCAGACAAAGGATGTCAACATAAGCTCATTCCCGGTGATTCTTGCTTTGTGAGATTCAAAGTGTCTACCATGTAACTTTAGGAAGTTGAAGAGTAGAACAGTTGAACAGATTACCTTTATCTCATCGCCAAGTCTATTGGAGATGTTTTGCAAGATTTTTGAAATTAAACATAGCTTACCTTCTCCTCAATGTGGGTACTCTCAAATCACTCATTATATGTAGTATTTGTGGATCTCACTTAGGCATGAATGAGTGATGCCTTTCCTTACAACCTACCTCTAATAGGCCGATGTGCGGTTTGAAGGTTTGTCAAGGAATAGTATACTTACCTTACAACCACAACCAGCCTAAGTAAGAGTCCCAAGGAGAGAAGTGTCATACTCCTAGATCAAGATGTGCATGTGTGTGGAATATATGGTGGCTATCCCTGATTCTACTATGCTCATACTTTGAAGGATATATCTCTCTTGCTTGAATTGGAGTGCTTGGAGACAATGGGCTATCATAAATTCTTCTTTTCTTTTTTTTTCTAGAGAGGTAGGCATCTAAGTGCCTTTTGTTCGTTTTTAACATTTGGACCCTTGTCCATTTTTCTTTTGAAAACTCTCTTTTTCTTTTTTTCTTTTTGCATAGCCCATGTCATCCTGCACGAAAACTTTTTGCAAGACGAGAGATTTCTAATAATGTTAGAGCCTAGGTGAGCGAGATCCTACCAAAAATCTTTTTTGGGTGCGTACCCTCAGTGTAAGAGCAGCACATTTTCTATGTGGATAGAAATGGTTACGCCTACCCCGATGTACGGATAGTGCATATATGGAATGTAAGTGGATCTTGATCTTGAGAGCATGATAAATCTCTACAACACGGGTCTCAAAAAGCTCGACAGAGCTCGGTGCAAGACAAGTAACTTATGTAGAAAGTTCAAGATGGCTCTATAGGCATTTAAAAGACCACGAGGAGTAGCATAGCTATTGTTTTTATGTTTTTGAAATAAATGCTCCCTTAACTAGGCATAGAAATTCAGGTTCTCATGTTCTACTATCTCATACTTGTCAACAACTTAAGAGGCATAGGGTCCCTATAAAGAGTTTTCAACAGCTGCAAGTGTTCTTGGAGATGAATTATGTGATTCTTGCCTTAAGTCTTGACTAAGCTACTCATCCTTGAGGTGTAATCATGTTTCATTAAAGGATATTCAATTAAGCTTAGTATCAATAAATGAGAGTGTTTTACGATGCGTGCACTGTTTCTGTTGAATGATGTTCCTTCCCGAGTTCTTATGGGTTGTTTCCCCCACACTTGTTTCTGTTTCCTTTTTTATGCACAACAAGGTGGAGGCAAAAACAAACATATATCCAGAGAGAGAGATGATGACTATAAAGACTCAACTTCTTTATTATCATGAGGCACATTTATTACATAATCAATAAATCGAATTAACTAAGCAAACTAATTTTAACCAATCTAACTAACTAGCAAACTAACTAAAACTTATTACACGTGTGCCTATCCATCTCGATCTCTAATCCTTTTTCTCTAACTCCTTGACCCTAGCCTTGAGCGCTTTGTTCTTACTACACAGCCGCTCTTGGGTGACCTCTAGATTCCCTACTCATTGCACAGTGGTCCCTATGACCTTTAGTGCATCAGACAGGGCTTGGGCCTGGAGATCTATTATCGTTTCTAAGGTGGCCAAGGACAGGCGAGGTTGTCTTGGGGCTGGTGCAACCCTCGCCTTCTTCTTTGGGGGGCTCCGGATTGGCTCTTGGCGGTGGATTGAACTTCACATTGTTGGGGTCCACCGCACACCATCCATGGTGACCCCTAGCACAGCCTCTCCTCTCTCTAGGAGGTTGTAACTTAGTGCCTTGGGGGAGAGCAATGCTAGGTTGACCGGGCGGTCGTGGCTTATCTCCCGAAGCGGTCGACGGAGCTGGTGGCGCTATGGGGGCCTCGATGGCCTCGGGCGTAGAAGGCCTCCTCCATTGGAGCTCCTTGAGGTCGAGCTCGGACGACCTCCTTCGATGGCCTTTGGGGACGATCGCTTCGCCGGGGCACCACCGCTTCTTTGCTTTGGCGGGATGACCGCCGATGGGAGGACTTCCTCCGGCTCTTCGACCGTGTAGGGATGGTTTGGGCTCGTCATTTGGTGAAAAAGTGGAGAGGTGGAGAGCTTCCTTGCTATGGGCTGAGAGAGGAGAGCTCTTGGGATGAGAGGAGAATGACCCCAGGGGCCGTTTATATAGTCCTGGTAACTTGAGGTAGGGGCATTCCATCGTAATCTATACCGAGCATCTACCGTGAACAGGCGGCGGCGGATTCGCACCAAAGTGGAATATCCGAAACCCTAACGGAACAAGCTTCACACCTAGAGGCGGTGGACCGCGAGGTGGCGCGGGGCCAGACCGGCCGGTCTGGGGTGGGACCGGCTGGTCCCACCCTGGCCTGGTTTCCGGTGCCCTTCCGCGGGGTGCATTCTTGGCCCGTTATCTCTCAAAATTTTCTTCTGTCGCGGCCCAATTCGCGACGGAGTTTTATATTTTGATAAATTAGGGAAAAGCCACAAAATAAATTTCATCTAATTCCTCGGGTGGTCCAGAAGGTTCTAGAAAAATTTTAAGGCGTTGGCCATTTACCTTAAATAACGTACCTTCGTTGTTTTGAAGTGTCACTGCTCCATGTGATGATGCATTTACCACCGTGAATGGCCCTTCCCACTTACTTTGTAGTTTACCATGCCCGAACAATCTTACCCTGGAGTTGAATAGCAGTACTTTATCTCTGAGGCTAAAGCTCTTCTTCTTGATTCGCTTATTATGCCACCTTTTGGTCCTCTATTTATAGATCTTTGCATTATGATATGCCTTTTCTCGCCATTCGTCTAATTCTGAGAGTTGCATCTTTTTTCTTGTTCCGGCAGCTTCTAAATCCATGTTCCATCTCTTAATTGCCCAATGAGCTTTGAACTCAAGCTCAACTGGTAAGTGACAGGTCTTGCCGTAAACAAGCTGATAAGGTGACATGCCAAGAGGTGTCTTATATGCTGTTCGGTATGCCCACAATGCATCGAGTAGCTTTTTCTTCCAAACAGTTCTCATCTTGTTGACTGTCTTTTGTAGAATGTTCTTGATTTGCTTATTGGAAGTCTCTGCCTGGCCACTTGTTGAGGATGGTAAGGAGTAGCTACATAATGTTGGATCCCTTGCTTCATCAAGTATTTGCGAAAGTCCTTGTCAATGAAGTGAGTTCCTCCATCACTGATCACCATCCTTGGAACACCGAATCTTGGAAATATTTTCTCATGAAACATCTTCTTGGAATTCTTGGAATTTGTAGCTTTGCATGGCATGGCTTCTACCCATTTTGAGACATAGTCAACTGCCACTAGAATGTACTCATAGTTGCCACGATTTTGAAAATGGTCCCATGTAGTCAATTCCCGGACACCAAAGAGCTCAATCAAGATTGTTGGTGAGTGGCATGGCTTCTCTCGAGTTGATATTACCGTGCCTCTGACATGTTCCACATCTTCAGATGAAATTCCTAGTGTCTTCGTACATGGTTGGCCAAAAGAATCCACTTTGCCAAATCTTTGCATGAGTTCGGAACGCTCCATAATGACCTCCATATGGTGATGAGTGACATCTTTCAATAATCCGTAGTCCTTCCTCAGTGGGTACACACCTTCGGAGTAGTCCATCGGAACATACTCGGAAGAGATAAGGATCATCCCATATATGTAGACGGCTTTCATAGATAAGCTTTCTCCTATTCGCCCCTAGTGGTACATATCCTGCAACCATAAAATTGATAATATTCGCGTACCAGGGATCCGACCTGGAGATAGCGTAGAGTGTAATCGATCTCGAAGGGAGTCATTGATTGGTAGTTCTGCATATTCTTAAACTGCATTCTAGACAAGTGATCGGCAATGGGGGTTTTTCTACTCCTCTTTTATCTTTTAGAGTTAAATGCACCAGAGGCCCCCGAACTTGTAAGGGGGTGTCATACAGGCCCATGAACTTTGAAAGTGCATTTTTGGACCCCTAAACTTGTTAAGTGGTACACCACAGGCCCTTGAACTTTGAAAATACATGTCTAGCCCCTAAACTTGTAAGCGTGTGTCATATAGTCCCTTATAAACAGTAACTTTTGATATTTTTCAAAAAAAATAGAAATGCAAATTAAGAAGCAAGAAAAGAGTACCCAAAGAGCTCTAAGAATCTTGATATTTTGTAGGTTGGTAGAGTGAATAACAAGGATAATAATGGCATAGAATATGCTAAATTTTTTTAAGTGAGATTTAAATTATTCTATTTCAAAATTATCAAACTTATATATTCTAT
Source organism: Chrysopogon serrulatus (assembly GCA_015844335.1). Taxonomy (NCBI): domain Eukaryota; kingdom Viridiplantae; phylum Streptophyta; class Magnoliopsida; order Poales; family Poaceae; genus Chrysopogon; species Chrysopogon serrulatus. The sequence continues at coordinate 28,049 of JADLZL010004644.1, forward strand.
GAATTTTTAGGTATTCAAATGGCAATAAAAAATCCTCAAAATACCAATAGAATATAAAAAACCTCGAACTTATATATTCTATTGGTATTTTAAGGTTTTTAATTGTCATTTGAATACCTTAAAAATTCATAGAATATATAAGTTTCATATTTCAAAATGCAATAATTTAAATTTTACTTAAAAAATTTAGCATATTCTATGCCATTATTATCTTTTTTATTCACTCTACCAACCTACAAAATATCAAGATTCTTAGAGTTCTCTAGGTACCCTTTTCTTACTTCTTAATTTGGATTTCTAAATTTTTGTTTAAAAAATATCAAAAAGTTACTGTTCATAGAGTCTATATGACACACTCTTACAAGTTCGGAGGCTAGACATGTATTTTCAAAGTTCGGGGGGCTGTGGTGTACCACTTAACAAGTTTAGGGGTTCAAAAATACACTTTTAAAGTTCATGGGCATATGACACCCCCTTACAAGTTCGGGGCCTCCTGCATTTAACTCTATCTTTTATTTCTAAGTCAAATTCTTGGAGTAGCAAAATCCATCTTATGAGTCGTGGTTTAGCATCTTTCTTAGTGAGCGGGTATTTAAGAGCAAAGCATGATCAGTATAAACAATTACCTTCGCTCCTACTAAGTAAGATCTAAACTTGTCTATAGCAAAAACAATAGCTAGAAGCTCTTTTTTAGTAGTTGCATAATTAAGTTGAGGTCCTGTCAAAGTTTTGCTATCATATGCAATTGTGTGATGCTTCTTGTCTTTAATTTGTCCCAAAAACTGCCCCCACGGCATAATCACTTGCATCACACATCAATTCAAAAAGGCGGCGACCAATCGGGGGGGTTGGATGATTGGTGCAGAGATGAGCGCTTTCTTAAGAGTTTCAAAAGCTTCTAAACATGCATCATCAAATTTAAAGGGAGCATCCTTAGCTAGCGAGGTTTGTTAGAGGTCTAGCAATTTATGAAAAATTATGTATGAACCGCCGATAAAAACCTGCATGACCTAGGAAGCTTCGAATTTCCTTAACATTAATGGGAGGAGGTAGTTGTTCAATCACTTCAATTTTAGCTCTGTCTACCTCTATCCCTCTTTCGGACACTAAATGTCCAAGCACTATTCATACGTAACCATGAAATGACATTTTTCCTAATTAAGGACTAAGTGCTTTTCCTCACATCTTTGCAAAACCTTATCTAAGTTTTCAAGGCATTTATCAAAAGTTTTTCCATATACGAAAGTCATCCATGAAAACTTCCATTATCACTTTAATCATATCGGAAAATATAGACATCATGCATCTTTGAAATGAAGCTAGAGCATTACATAGTCCAAAAACGTTATTCGGTAGGCATAAGTTCCGTATGGACATGTAAAGGTAGTTTTACTTTGGTCATCTGGATAGATCGGTATTTGATGATATCCCGAATACCCATCAAGAAAATGAAGAAAGAATGATTTGCCAATCTTTCCAACATCTCATCAATGAAGGAAAGTGGAAAATAATCTTTCTTTGTTGCCTTGTTAAGCTTTTCGGTAATCAATACACATCCGCTATCCAAGGAGTGACGGTTCTTTGTGGGATTAATTCATTCTTATCATTCCTAACAACCTGTCATGCCTCCCTTTTTTAGGCACAACTTGGAGGGCTTACCCACTCTTTGTATGGCACAGGATATATGATCTCAGCGTGTAACAGTTTCAAAACCTCTTTCTTAACAACCTCTCTCATCGCATTATTCAACCTACGTTGTGGTTCTCTAGAAGGTGTTATCTCAGGATCTGTAGGAATGCGATGGGTGCAAAGAACAGGACTGATTCCCTTGAGATCTTGGAGTGAATAGCCAAAAGCAGATCTATACTTTTCTAGGACTGTAATCAATTGAAAGATTTCCTCCTCAGAGAGTTTATCACTTATTATCATAGGGGATTCTCGATCATTATTTAGGAAAGCATATTTAAGACCAGAAGGCAGGGGTTTGAGTTCTATGGGAGGCTTAGGTGGTTCCTCAGACTCATCTAGAGGGTCGGGTTCTAGCATACTATCTCCTTCCTCATCTAGTGGTTCGGAATCATCTTCGAAATTTAGCTCGAAAGAAGATTCAAAGGTTGTCTCTAAGACTTCTTCCATAGGATCAGGCTCAGGAAGTGACTCAGTCTCATTATTGAGAGCACGAATTATGGATATGTGCAAATTAAAGTTTTTTCCGAGGCTAATATTTAGATTCCCTTTTTGTCCTTCTTGTAAAAGTCTCTCTATAGGCTGTCCAATCAATACGTCGAACTCTATGACATCAAAGATATAGAAGCTCAAATGAACTCTTATTCCCTTAACATGAATAGGTAAGACATAGAGGATTCCCAAACTTGGGAGAACATGGCTAAAGGACTTTTCAAAAACTTTGTTGTTAGGGTTAAGGGCATGTCTTTTAAAAGATTTTGAGCATATGTTGCAGACATGATGTTAACTCCCACAACAGGATTGTATAATGCTTTGAAAGAACCCTTGTGGATTTGGCAAGGCATGGTGGTTGAAGTGAAATCAACTCGGATGACATCAGAGGAAAGCTCTGATTCTTCCAACCAATCATTGCTTATAATCGACACAAGCTCTTTAGCATTTTGCTTGAGGAAACCCTCATCAGAAGGATCTAAGATTTCATCACTAGGTGACGACTTCTTCGACTTCTGTGGTCTCCTAATAGTGTAGTAATTCGAGGTGTTTCCATAATCAGTGAATATATCATCCTCGATTTCGAGCATGAAGTCTGGAAGTGGAATCTCTTCCTCCTCCTGTGGTTCAGGCTCATTGATAGTTGTAGGTTGGGATGTGGTAGGTATGGATTCCTGATCAACTATCAAATCGTCTTCCTCTACTAGCTTCTTTAAAGGTGTTTTATTTTCATGGATCTTTGTAAGGACATTTCTCGCAACATCGGGAGTGATATGCAAGAATGATCCTCCAGAAGCAAGGTTGAGGAATTTAGAAGTTTTTCTATTCAGACCCTTATAGAAATGTTGAAGTAGAACGGGGTCTGGTAAGGATAGACTAGGTCCAAAATGAGTAAGATTATTAAAGCGTTCCCTGGGCTTCGCTTTAAAGTCTCCTTCTTCCCTTGTCTAAAGGATAGAACTTCTAAGCGAAGATCTACTACCTTAGAGATAGGATAGAATTGGAGGCGAATTCACACACAATGCTCTCGGTCACCTTTAACACTCTCAACATGGAGATCATACTAATGTCTAGCTTCTTCAGTCAAAGAGAAAGGAAAAAGCTTCCATCGGATAGTCTTATTGGACATATCCTTAATGCGCAAGCACGCACAAGTCTGCTCGAATTCATTGAGGTGAGAATAAGGGCTAGCATTATCTTCTCCTGAGAAAGATTGGTTTCTGACCATGTCTATTAAACACGGGCGTAGCTTGTAGTCAGAGGCTAAGATAGGCTTTAAGGACGGCTCTGGCTCTAAGCGTAGGCTCATGAAGTTATATTTATAGATAGGCGTGGAATCAAGTTGATCCATTGAAGGATAGAAAAGGTAAAGAGAAATGGAAAATGTAAAGAGTGATAGTATACAAATAAAAGATAAGATTATGATACAGGTTAAGATAAGTTCAGAGTGATCTCAACAACGTCTTCCCCGGCAACGGCGCCAGAAATGCTTGTTGTTATCTGTTAATGCCTACTGAATAATTCCACAAGCGCACGGATACGTTGTAGCACTTCACCGGATAAGTATACCCAGTTTTAATATCGAACCCAAAGGAAGATGTGTGAGGGTCTTCTAAACTACACTTAACCACCTGAGTAGCAAACAAGGCTGTAGAAGGTAGGGATATAGAGGGGACAACTAAGGCTTCTAATTCAGGCTCAAGTAAGTTATGACTAGGATGCTTTATTGAGGAATTGGATAAAGGAGCACAGGCAAAACTGTAACCCGACTACCAATTATTCTTCTGCTCGGCCTACCGACGGGATAGTGGAATATATAAGATTCAACGGAGCTATAAAGTCACCTCCGCGAGCTACCACCAAATCCGGACAATAGGGTACATCTACGAGTAACAAAGTCTAAGCACCACGCTTACACTACGAATACTACTCTAACCCAAGAGCTACAAGGATTAAAGTACTCAAAAGAGTCGCAAACCAGTAAAACAAGGTAAACAATCTTACTTACTTGAACTCAGAAGTCGATTCTGAAGTAGTCTCAGATACAAGCTGTAGAGGTAGCACCGACAGGCCGATACTCCTCCAAAACTCTCTCTTTAACTCTATCTCTCTATCTCTGAAGAACTAGCTTCTAGAGGTATAGAACTTGCTCTCTCTTGGAATGCTAACTCGAGAGGTCATCCATTCAAGGGACACATCCGAGGATCCTAATTAGGGTTTATCGCTAAAGCTCTTCTCTTCAGAATGGATCCTCCTTCCCTGGAGGGGTTGCCTCTCCTTTTATATCCCTAGTGAATCAACGTGAGCCCTTGGATCAAACTGACATTGGCGGATAGTGGAGATCAATCCTCAAAGATGGTGGAGTAAACCGGGCGAACCGGGCCGCGAACCGGCTGTAACACCCCGGGTGTTAGCCACTAGCTTAGCAGCGAGATTGGCCTTAAGCTATATATGTTGAGTAGTGATAATGGACTTTCTTTCATATGTCTCACATCACTATCTATCTATAGTGATACCTGAAAAAGTTTCGTGATGTTTGGAATCAAAAAGCCACATGAAATGATAAGTCACATGTTGCTTGAAATGGCCCTATTAAGTGAATGAAGGCTTACATAGTTAATCAGGACATGCAACCTTGTTCAAACACCTTTACTTGCACTCATGAACAAAAGTCATGAAGGGTTCGTGTTGATCAAATGCCCGGAAAATACTTCTATATGATGATTAACTCATTTTGACCTCTAGCGCACTTTTGTTTGACCATTTATAAAGTGCAGCTTAGAAAGTTTGTATGGCTGTGCACCCTTAATCAAATTTGTAGAGAATTTTATAAGGAACAAATTTTGTTTAAGGGCCAAGTCATGAAAATGTGCGCAACATGCCCAAAAAGGGGTTCCCAAGTCAGACTTCAATTCTGAATTCAGGATTTGAAATATTTTCCAAGTCTAAAATCAATGTCCATGACACTGGTGCCTCGCGTTCTCAAGTTTTTGCTAAGCAACTTAAGTTTCTCCAAAAATAAAAGTTGGATATAACTCAGTGGAGAAGAACATACCAAAATATGGCATCCATCCGATGGCGTTTGACTTGGTTTGACATCCATTTTTGACAGGCATCAATGCGCTGACACTATCAGGTTTGGTGCTGTTTACCCACTAATCTGGACGCCTTATGGCAATGTGCTCTTAGCGAAAGTTGAAGATGGTTCAGAGCTGAGCAACTTTGGTTTAAGGCCGAAAGCCCAGTTCGGACCAGAGGCATCCCAAAAATGGACTCCAATATGCTCACTCCGCCGCCTGCCAGGTGTTCGGGGAAAGGACACGCGCCTAGCATGCGCGGTTCGCGCCCCCACCATGGCTGCAAGGTGTCGAGCTCCGCTCCACCCTGCTGGCCGCGTGCCCTGCCCTTCTTGCAGTGCGATGGGGAGCGCCAGAGTGCCCTCATTCACTCCTCACTCGCCCCTGCTCTCCCTTTGCTCTCTCCCCGTCGCTCTGCTCCACTCCAGAGAGCACGCCGTCGCCATGGCCGAGCCGAGCTCCTTCGCCGGCCCTGCTCACTACAGCCACCACCACTTCCACCTCCTTCCTCCTCGCCGTGCCTTCCAGCCGCCGCTGCAGGCCAGCCGCTCGCTGCCGCCGCCTGCTGGCCAGACCGGCCGCGGCAGACAGCCGCGCGCCTGCTGGCGCCGTTCGTCCAAGCGGCCAGGGGCAGCTGCAGACCGCCTCCCGTCGGGCTGTGAGCTCCTGCGGGTGCGTGCGGGCCACCTGAGGCTGCGCCGCCGTTCGTTGCCTCCCGGAGTCGCCCACGTCGCCGGGGAAACGTCCAGCACCGCCACTTCCCCGTCCGTCCAGTGCTCTGCCTCTCCCTGTACGAAGGAAGAAGAAGGAGTAAGGAAAGAAATAGGAACTCTTTTGTGGGTTTTTCTGCAAAGCCCATGACTCATGTGAACAGTTCTGTACAGTACTTGCAGTGCTCGGGTTGATTCCTCAGAAGTCTAGGGGCCTCAGTGCGCTGTTTTCCTTTTTCTTTTTAAGTTTGCATTAAATTGGCTAAAAATTTGATAATTCATAGTAATTCATAGAAAAATCGTAAAATAGTAAATGAGGACTTTTTGGAATCCTTGTGAGTAGATCTATGCAATAGAGTAATAATATTGTATGTTTTAGTGGAAAGTTTTTACAGTAAAAATATATAATTGCTATCTAGGGTTTGCTTTTTGCTATTTTCATATCTTGAGTTGTGGTGCTCCAAATGTTGTGAAATTTGATTGGTAGACTACTAGTGATATGTGTGGACTATGATAAAAATTTGAGGTTCATTGGATGCAGTTTGATTGAGTTATGGATTTATCTTGCTTGATGTCTAGTAAATGAATTTAAATGGTTTATAATTGAAATAAAAATATAAAAATAGAAAAGATGGTTCCAGTAGCTTTGCATAATGTTGTTGTAACCTGTAGATTCCTAAAATGTCATGCACTTATAGAAAATATTATGTTTTAGATTTATCTTGCTCTCACATGTTTAATTTTGTAGTAATATGTATTTTTCATAGAGGATGCAACACTTATCCAAATGCTATGAAATTTGAACAGTATATTTTTGGGAGTATATGTGAGCTACTGTAATTTTATTAGAATTTACTGTGCACTTTTGATGTGTGTTCCATATATGCTCCTTATTCCACCTAGTTATATGAATAAATGGAAAAGGGTATGAAAATAATTTATTTAGGAGTGGTAATCATGTTTTCTGGTGTTTATTCAATATATGTTAACTATTGGTAACATTGCTTGTGCCCAGTTTGATGTTTGAAACATAAGTGAAATATTATTTGCTCTATTATTCAATTTAGGGCCTTTCTGGACAGTTGGTAGGAGGACTTTGATGATTGCACCTTGTAAATGATGTTTTCTGGAAAACTTGTGAATACAAAAGTTGTAGATAATTCATGTATCTAGCTGCTGTTAAAATTTGGTGGCATTTGGCCCTGTGGTTTTAAAACTACAGCCATGCAAGTTTGGGTACCAGTTTTGGTTATTCTCTGTCTTGTCAGGACCTAATCCTGTACATGTGTGATTTCGACCTGCTAAACTTGAGAATCATGCTTTGATGATTAAAGATGAATTGTAGGCAATTTCATAAGCTTCCCAGATTATCTTGTTGTAAGTCATTTGGAGTTGTAGAACTCTAGATATGATTTATTTACTTAGCTGCTACCTGTATGTCCAAAAGTTGAGTGATTCTAGTTATGGTATTGCTTTGTGTGTTGCCTAGTGTGGCTCATGTCTTTGATGATGGTTAAGCTAATACACTTGGGATCTTTTGATATTGATGTCATGTTTGATATGCTTGCTATCTATATATTTGGCATGATTGTGATTAGCTTGCTCTCTACAATGCTCATGTCATCCAGTGTAACGCTATGCTTGTCTTGCTTTGTGTATATGATGCATTTTCTATTGCACTTCTATGTATTCATACATATGCATTGTGCATCTCATCTAGATCCATTAGATGAAGTACATGAAGGATGAGATATTGGAGTCGAACCCGAAGATGGTCCAAGCTAACTTGACTGACTTTGGGTCATATTCCAGGCAAGCCCCGGAGCATTCTAAGTCTCCCACCCTTTTATAAAATGTAATTGAGTACTTTATGTTGTTTATTGCATTAAGTTATAGGAGTTGGTTGGAAACACTTGCTGCATATATATCCTCTCCTTGTCCAGCAAATTATACCTTGAATCTTATTTAAGTTCAGGAATCGAGATAAATGCTTAGCCATGCTTAGACCGGTAGAAGTCGGGTGATTCTCTGTCATCCGCGAGATATAGGTTGTTACTTCTCTGGTCACGGTTGGCTATATGTGCTATCGTGGAAAAGAACCAAGTGTTAAAATAAAAGAAGACCGGGCAGGGGAAAGTGGACCTGCCTCGAGTCGATTAAGGACTGGACGCGTTGTTTCACTCTTGGTCATGTTGAACGCAGCCCAACACATAGTTGGCCCGGCCCTGTGTGCCAAGTGGCCGCTGGCTTCGGTAGCTCAACTCAAGGCGGAAAACGGGGGCGGTTGGGCAATTCGCGGGATAGCGGCATACTAGACCAAGGGCAAGCATGTATAACTGTCCCTGGCGTCGTCCTTGGGTTAGCATGGCTTGAACATCCTGGCTATCCGACTTTCGGTTTTGCCGACGCGAGAACCGGGCCCGCGCCTGAGTTGTACCAAGAGTAATCTAAGCGACCCGGCTAGGTCATGCGGGTGTGTGTTGGGAATACCCCCCGAGCTCGGTTGGAATCGATTCGAATCACCGTCTCTCCGGATAGTGAGAACTTGACCTTGCCTGGCATCGTAGAACTCACTAAATAATGATGGTTCTAATTTTGATGATGATCATGATGATGGTAATGTTGATAGCTGGAATAAACCTGATATGGTTATTAATGTTTGTATATAATCAAGTGATTGGTTAGCACAGGTGCTAATCTAGATGAAAGGTTGATTAATAATAATCTGCTGCTAGTATAATAAAATAATGCTCTCATATCACTTATGCTTTTATGCAAAATATTGTTAAGCTAGCCCCACTTATATAAAGCCTTGCATACTCCTTGGTGTCACTTTATTTCTGGTTTATGACGGGTAAGTCTAGCTGAGTACATTCTCGTACTCAGGGTTTATTCCCACTTGTTGCAGGTTGTGATGTATCATGATTACTGCAAAATTTGGATGACTCCTACCTTAGTGAAGGAGTATGATAATGGGCATGATCCTTCTTATCTCTCTTCTCTCTAATGCTTTTGTTGGAATTGACCTTGGTACTGGCATGTATTGGAACTAAGGGTGATGTTGGCGTTAAACTACTTTGCTTTCGCTACTTTCCAACTTATGTTGTAATAGTTTATTTTACACTCTGATGTATATTAAACTATTTGTGAAATGGATGTAACATTTGACTTGTTTTGTTGAATCGATACGATCTTGGGTTATATGTTGGTTGGTTTGAAGTCCTTCGTGATTTCAGTGGACTACCGGGATTATATGGGCTCAAGTGTGAAAATTTAGTCACTTCAGTGATTGTTTTTATACTTGTGCTCTTATAATTTGGACGGTTCCGTTACACCGGGCAGGCCCTAGACCGGCCGGTCCAGGGCCAGACCGGTCGGTCTGGCCTGGCCCCCGCTGGTCCTCCGCTTTGGTCTTGTGTCTTCTCGCTCCTTCTGGAATGTTCCTGTGTCACCGTGGCGTCCAATCTTGCATTCTATGTTGCAGTGTAGCTAAAAAGTGTGTCATTTTCAGTGTTTACCTGTAAAACCATTGATTCACCAAAATTCGTGGAATTCGTTAGTCAAAGCCCTACTTCTAGGTAGATGGATTACTTTTATGTCACTTTGGAAGGTTAGTTGACGGTTGGATTTGAACGTTAAGGACCGTCAACAGCTGTTGTATTTTGTAGGCGATCTGAGGAAACTCCGAGGGGGAGTTGGTAGTCTCTCCCTGTTTTCTCCTGTTTTCTCCGTCCAATCATGATGTGTTTAAGTTCTTCTGCTGTTGCTCGGGACAGATGGCCTTTGGCTTGTCTGCTTAGAAGGTATGCGACGAGGAGGTACTCGGTCATTTTGTATTCTTTGTGCAGTAGTTCTGAGTCAATTTCTGAGTTTGGCTTGCTCTTCGCTCGGACGAGGTATGGCGTCGATCTCATTGATCAACTCTTGTATCTTGTCAATGGGGTCAAGTCTGGCCCTTGCTGTGGCTCGCCTTTCCTCGGCTTCTTTTTCTACTCTTCTTTCATTGTACTTGGCTAATTCTTCTTCGTATTTGCGCCATGCTTCCCTGCGTTCTTGAACTCGGTTTCTTCTTCCTCCCCTCTTCTTGTTTCTTCTTTCTCTTGCCGTCCTTTGGCTATCAGTTCCTCCTTCTCTGGTCACGGAGTCGGGTGGGATGTCGGCTTTTGATTCCTCTGAAGATTTGTAGTTAGGTTGGACCGGCGGTACCAGAGGTTGTCTGATCATAAACACTCCGATGCGCCTTTCGGTGAGCAGTCCGTTTCTTCTTCTAAAGATCTTCCGTATTGAAAAGGGAGGGGGATAAGGTACTTATCTTGTTTGGAGATGTTTCTTGAAGTTGGGTCATTAGATTCCATCGTCCTTTGGATAATATTTTGACACGTCTGAGCTGTGTTGTTGAGACCGTAGTGAAAAAACTCGGCATCTTCTGTAGTCTTGGATTTGAAATTTCTACTTCTATTATTTTGAGCTTTGAAAAAATTTCACGTGTCTTCGGCTCGGGTTCTTGAAGTAGTCGACCGTGGAGAACTCCGTAGTTGTCCACTTCGCAGATCCAGCTTCCGAAGACGAAAATCGAGCCCTTCGGGAAGAGCACTATGTGTAGGTCCGCTGAGCCTTTGACGTTGAATTCGCCGAAAGCCCCTACCTGGCGCGCCAGCTGTCGGTGTTTACCCACCGATAGCCTGCCACGGGGTTCCCGTAGTAGTTGATTCGGATCTCGGTGAATACTAGAACTCGGCGGTTACGCAAGAGACACTCGGTTTATCCTGGTTCGAGCCCTCGTCGTCAAGTAAAAGCTCTACTCCAGTCGGCCTTGGCCTTTTACGTTGGATTGATGTATGATTGTGTGTTGTTACAATAAGGGTGCTCAGACTCCTTTTTATGAGAGAAAGGAGCTAGAGTTTTGATTCTCATCCTAGTCGGACTAGTAGAGAGTGTTCTGTTCTTATTACAGAAGTTGCTTTCTATCTTGCCTAACCAAGACAGGATGTCATCTACTCGGAATCGATCCTCTTGCTTCTGTCTTGTGGCTCTGCCTGGGCGAAAGTTATGCCGATAGGGAACCGTCTTGGTCCCGCATCGACAAGTCCCTCTTATGAAGATTAGTATTTTTGTAGAAACACCAAGTATATATACAAACACATATAATACAATAAGAAAGAAGAGAGTGTAAGAACTATATCGAACTCTTCTCTTCTTGATAACTTCTGGAATCCAAGATCGATTGATGTATGTTGAGTTCCTCTAAACTAGACTAACTAGGCTAAACTATGAACTAGAAAAGCTATGAGGAACTAGAACTTTAAGTTCTGGATGACTTGATTTTCAACTGACTTGGTGTTGAATGAATTGAATGAATTAGGGTTTCCTGGGATCTGGCCATGTATTTATAGCCCGGTGGGATGCACGTCGTCCGTTGGATCAAACCGACCATACATAGGGCTAAGATCGATCCTTAAAGGCGGTGGAAGGTGATCATGAAGGGTGGGCCCCATAAGGGGTGTCGGCCGGCCTAGCAAGTGGGGCTGACCGGTCCCACCTAGCGGCGGCCCCGCCTCCTATTTGCTCTAGTGTCTTCTAGATGCTTTTAGAGTTCGGTGGAGTATTCTTGAGTTGCGGATAATTTTGAGATATATTTTAATAATTAAGTCCTTTGCCACTTTCTAGATTAGACCCTAAAATTTGATAAATCACCAAAACTCATAAAAATTGTCAGATAAAACCCTGGCCTTCTAGATATTTATGTGTTTCTCGTGTCTATTGATCTATTATATGTTGACGCTATATATCCACCATCAATAGCCCTCATGTTGTTTGGCGCATTGCATGCATGTTATATACGTTGACATATAGGGAGCATGCATGATGTAGTACCACATATGATTCCTGATACTTTCCAAGAATTATTGCCTCACTTGTAGTCTGTGTTCATACTTCTTTCTTCTTCTCAGACCTCCGATCATAGCAGGCTGGGTCTTTCGTGTACTTCCTGTAGACGCTGTATGAAAACCACTAATGTCAAAAACAAATTTGATACATACTTTTGAGTCCATAAAAGAATATGTATCATCACTTACTATCGCAAATCGTACTCAAAATCCTAGTACCCATGTTTCTTCGCATGCCGCATGGAGTCAAATACGACAGCATTACTATCCTAAGGATAGATTATAAATACAATCTAGTGGCCCATGATGCCCAACCTGCACCATTGATATAATATGGAGCTCAAATCTTGAAATATTAAAAGTAGTGAACCCAATAGCTATTACAAGTATTGTTTTGAATTACCTGAACTGGTGGGCGACAAGGATACACCCATTGTTGACACCGGAAGTGGCACACAGGATTAACCGCAAGAACACGGTTATCAGAGTAGCTTTCACCCAATAGTATCCCAGAGTATCGAATCCATGAGGAACGTGAAGTGATCTCTAATCTAGGATTAAGAGTTCTACTGATAGGAACAGGCTAACTACTAAGGTAAAGACTGGCACGATAATAGATAAGAAGTGAGATTTCTAGGGTTGGTTGCAAGGGGCGTATTTTTCCTATTCTAACTTGACTAGTTGACTAGGTATAAAATACCACTATGCCATATGTCTTAGTAACTAACCAACATGGTGGACTACAAAGGTAAACAGGGCTGTCACCACCTGTCATTACCACAACTACACGGGGGTCTAGCCGCAAACACTGGTAAATACATAGGAAGAGTCACCGATATAGGATGTTGATCTCCTTAGCAACCGCGTCCTACTTGGCCTACAAACAGGAGGTAGACTACAAAGACTTAATAGTACTATCACTCCTACGATCTACCACCACCAGAATGTAGGGTGCATCCACAAATCTAAGCACCACTCTTACACCTACAATAATACTCTACTCTCCCTAAGAAGAGAATAAAGCACTCAAAGAAAGTCGTGATCCAGATAAACAAGATAGGCATAGAACTTACTTGCATTAGAAGTTGATTACCAGGAACACCTCGGGAGCAAGCTCAAGTAGAGCTTGATCCCACCAAGGTAAAAGCCGTAGAGAGGACACTGACAGGTCGACACCTCCTCCCAACTCTTCTCTCACTCTCCATCTCACTATTATCTAAAAAACTAGATCCTAGAGAGGACCAATCTTCTCTTGATGGCTGGCTCTCGAGAGGGTATTCAAGGGCACCTCTCGATTAGGGTTTGAAGAATATCAAATGAATAAGGTCCTCCCCAGGGGTCCTACCCTTCTTTTATAGACTGGTGGGATAAACATGAGCCCTTGGATCAAATCGACATTAACGGATGGATGAGATTGAAACCCTAAGGCGGTGGAGCACATGGGTCAAAGTAGGCCACGAGTGGGCCCCACTAGAGACCGGTCGGTCCCCTCTTACGCCCGTTTGCTGTCCGTTTAGGTGTGGTGTCTTCTCGCACCTTCTAGAACCTTCCTGTGTTGCCGTGGCGTCCAATCTCGCATTCTATGCTATGATATGCTTCTTGATTTGCATCTTTTCTAGTTTACACATGTAGAAATAGTGAAACACCAAAACTCATGGAATTCTCTCAGTGTAAACCCTATATCTACATTGGTGATCACAAATGTACCATTTCCGATAGCTAGTTGATGGGTAGTTTTGGTACTTAACGACCATCAACAACAGGGAATCCTTTAGTTATATAGACCTGAAAACCCAACACATTGCATGAGTTGGAGATTAGAAGTGGGAAAATTAGAAGGGAAATGAGACTTGTAGAGAGTTAGAGAGGATCATTGGTAGATAGACTAGCAATGTATGGATGTTCATTAGACTATATGAGAGCATGATCATACTATATGGTTAAGGGTTAACATTACTAAAATTCATAGATTATTGATGGATGGTCCATGGTGGTGGCGGACGCTCTGTTATGACATTCTCGAGGGTGACAAGTTTACTTTTGGCTCTAGATGTTTTATTAGAATGTTCCATTTATGTGATGGACGATCCGCTTGGACCTCAAAACATATCCTAGAACAATCCACCCATTACACTTAGTCATTTCATGATTGTGTCGGTGGACGATCTATGGTTTCAACGGACAATCCGCTTGTGCATGAATTTGTAAGTTGTGCTCTTGGGTGTGGAAAATATCATTCCAAAAATTAACAAGATGTCCATGGTTTCTCACGGACGATCCATGGGAACACTGACTGTGGAGAGTACGTGTTGGGATTTTGCTAATGCTCAAGCCGAATGATGATCCGTGGTGACGGCGGATGATCCGCTAGAACATTGACAAAAACCAATGTTCTTTATTGCTAATAGTGTCCATATGTGATTAAACCCTAGGTTGTGGATGATGTTTATTGTTGACAATCGTTAAGTACCTAAATTAACCGTCAACTAACTCTCAAAAACGATGCAATTGCGATCACCAACATAGATATAGGGTTTGTACTAACAAAATTCTATGAGTTTTGGTGTATTACTATTTCTATAGATGTAAACTAGAAAAGACATAATCCTAAAATGATATCAGAGCATAGAAAGCAAAATTAGACCGCACGGCAATGCATGAAGGTGCTAGAAGATACCAAAACACACTAGACCAAAGGGGGGCCAAGATGGGCCCTAGGAGGGATTGGTCGGTCCCCTTATGGGTTCGGTCAGTCGCTGCCTAGCCCGCCTCATGGCCCGCTTTGACCCATGTGCTCCACCGCCTTTGAGGAGTAATCCTAGCTGTCCAACAAAGTCGTTTTAATCCGATGGCTCACATTCATCTCACCACGCTATAAAAGAAGGGCAGGACCCTCAGAGGAGAGCCCCTCATTCATTCATCTCTCATTCAAATCAGATCATCAGCTAGAAACCCTAATTAGAGCTTCTTAGCTAGAGCCTAGATAGCTAGATAGAACTAGGAGGCAAGCACTTGCTTGGATTCCTGACTCCATCAAGAGCGTGGATTGGTATAATTCTTACCTCCTCTCGCCTTTACTCTCTTTCATGTATATATCTTATGATTGCTGCACTTGAATTGATGTTGTTCATAATGCCTATATTTATAGTTATTGTGTTCTTTGTCTATTATGGTTATATCCTTAGTATAGCTACATTATCATTATACTTATTCATAGGTTCGTATAGAGCTCATCTAAATGTACATTGGGTGAGTGGTCAATATTGTGTAAGCATGGTTCGTATAGAGCTCATATAAATATAAATATGTATCCACAAGCGCATAGATGAAATACTATTGTAGCATTTTATTGAGAGTCAACCCAATTATCGTATTTATTTAATCCCATGGGAAAGGACAGCTAGAGAATATTGATTTGTATACATACTTAGATAGAATCAACATGGCAAGGACATACTTATGCAGGGGTAAGCCAAATAGATATATATGATAAGTGTAGGGCAATGATAAATCACTCAGAGATAGAAATAGAAACTCTCTAATGTAGCAAGGCAAAAACAAGAGATTAGTTAAGAGATTGAATTCTTATGTAGTGTCAGATTTACTAAGTCTTTATATCTACTCTAGTATGCTACCCTCATCTATAGCATTGATAACTCTAAAGTACCCACAAGGAACATCACAAGGGAGGTTTGTGAGCATAGCATGCTCCTCCTTCACAACCACGCTCTGCTAGTCTTATAAACGGGTGGTGGAATACATAGGACTCAACAGGAATGTCACACCCGTAATCTACCACCAAACTTGGTCTAATCTAAGCACCACGCTTACATAATATCTACCACTTAACCCACTCGAGTAATGAGCTAAGCGCTTTACGATCATATGAGATAGTTCATCATCAATCAATACTATATCAAGCAAAACACTAGAATAAACTAGGAACTTAATAAACTAAAATGTAATAATTAAGAACAAAGTCATAATGAAAAAGGGAGATGCAAAGCTATACCAGCCTCCGGATGACGACTCCAGAATCCTAAGCGTAGCTCAACTCTACTTAAACCTTGCTAGCTAATGCCTAACTAGAACTTGAAGTATTGAAGTTCTAATCTAATTCTCTGAGGATGGAACCCTTCGCTCTCTCTGAGAGAGGAAATAATGAATTAGGGTTTCTTGGGCTCCCCTCCCGGGGGGTCCTGCCATTCTTTTATAGCCCAGTGGAGTGAACATGAGCCATCAGATCAAACTGACATTGGCGGACGGCTGAGGTCTCTCCTCAAAGGCGGTGGAGCAACCTGGGCGAAGTGGACCGCGAGGGACCCCTGGGCCAGACCGGCCGGTCTGGGGTGGGATCGACCGGTCCCACCCTGGGCCCGCTCGCCCTCCGCTTCGGTGCATTGCCTTCTGTCTCTTCTAGATGATTCCTGCGTTGCCATGCCGTCCATTTGTGCATTCCACGCTCCGATATCCTTTTGGGATTGCGTCTTTTCCGTTATTCACCTGCAGAAACAGCAAAACACCAAAACTCGTGGAATTTGGTTAGTGTAACCCCTATTCCTACACTGGTGATCTCAAATGTACCCTCTTTGGTGTTTGGTTGACCTATAGATTTGGTAATTAACAGCCGTCAACAACTCCCCCAAGCTTAACCTTTGCTAGTACCTTAGTGTTGACGGTAGATAACGTCTATTTTTTTTTACCGTCAATCTTCCTTGCAAATTACAACAATATCATAGAATAGAAGGTTATTACTGACAATTTCTATGAGTTTTGGTAAATTGTCTATTTTCCAGGGAGTTATCTAGAAAGTTCATAATTGAGGATTAAAGTGCATAAAAGCCACAAAACTTAACCGCAACGGAAAATACCACTAGAAGGATTAGGAAGGATCCAGAAGACACCAGAATGAAGCGGAGCCCGAGCCATTTTGGGGTGGGGCCGGCCAGCCCCACCAGCTAGGCCGATCGGCGCCCTCCTGTGGGACCCACCTGTCAACTTTTGCATACTTCTCCACCGCCTTTGAGGATGCATCTTGGCCCTACATTAAGTCGGTTTGATCCTACGGTTGATGTTCATCCCACCGGACTAGAAATATGGACCTATACCCCCTAGAAAAGAGCCAGATCAATGGAGAGCTGAAGAGCCAGAAACCCTAATTCCTATCTAGTAGACCTAGGCTAGCAATCAAGAGAGGCTAGTTCAATCTTGAACTAGTTCTTGTTTAGAGATTAAAGAGATAGAGATGGAGAGTAGAGTTCTGGAGGAGTTCCCCCTGTCGGTGCTTCTTCGTCGCTATATTCTTCAAGATCAACCTCCCTCGTATCTTGAGATCATTTGGTAGTCAACTTTTGGTTAAAGTAAGTGTTTTGTTCTTCTAGTTTGCAACTCTTCGTGAGTACTTTGATCTTGATAGCTTCTTGATTATTCGTAGCATAGACGTGGTGTTTGGGCTATGTTTATTTATGAATGTCCCCTGATTTTCTAGATAGTGGTAGCTCATGAAGGTGACTTATAGCTTCGTTGAATCCTCTGTAGTCCACTTCGCATTAATAGGTTTGGTAAGCAAAAGGTGCTTGGTAGGAGAGAACTCTGATTTCTACTCCTATCTTATTAAGTTATCGCTCATGATCATATGATATAAAACAATCACTTTCAAAGACCGAACTGGATAATCCATATTGTTCTTCTTGTTCTCACTATTTTCTAGCTTGATTGTGTATTGGGTTAAGTTTATAGACTTAGTCATCGTCACCTACTATTCCTTTGGGTTCGATATTTAAAACTGGTTTATCTTGGTAAAGTGCTACAACGGTATTGTATTTGTGCGCTTGCGGATAATCTTATTTCTTATGTGCATTTAATTAATACCAACAAGCATTTCTGGCACCGTTGCTGGGGAATGGTTTGCTGAGATTGACTTTAAGTTTAACTTAATTCCTCTATTATACTTTCCCTTTTATTTAGCTTTTTAGGTTTTTACTTTGTTTTTATCTTTTAATATGGAACCCGTATCTCAACTCTTATATCAATACGGAGCACCATCGGGCTCACGTTTACAGCCAGTAGAATCATCTAAGTCCATTATATCACCTGGCTATGAGTTACGCCTAGGGTTAATTCATTTAGTTTAGGAAAATATTTTTTCTGGCAGTTCTAGCGAAAACCACTATTCCCATTTGAATGATTTCGAAGAAACTTGTTCATGTCTACACATTAAAAGCATGGCGGATGAGACGTTAAGGTGGAAGCTTTTTTTCCGTTTTCATTAACGGGACGAGCTAAACACTAGTATAAGCGTTATGTTAGGAGTAGTCGGGGAGATTGGGAAGCGTTATGTTCTAACTTTTGCCTTAAATTTTTTCCCTATCGAGAAAGTCGCTAAACTTTATTTTGAAATCATAGGTTTTAAACAATTAGATAACGAATCACTAGGTAAGGCTTGGGAATGTTTTAATAGTTTTATAAATTCAGGTCCTAGTCTTGCTTTGCCAGAACCTATTCTCTTACAACTCTTCTTTTTGGGCCTTAATGAAAAAACTAAGGAATATCTTAATTTGGCCGCAGGAGGAGTGTTCATGTATATCACTGCTACACATGCAAAAACTATTCTCATAAATATTTTGAATGATCTTCCTAAGAAAAAAGAAGAATCAATAGCTAAATCCAAATCATTGCTTGAATCTCAACCTTTAGCTATTTTAAAACCTGAACCTTTGAATGAAGAAGAGAAAATTTCATTTCCCGATTTTATGCTTGATTTAGAGGATGATCTTTTTGATGATTATGGAAACACCTCAAATTATCAGATAATTATGAAACCTCAAGAATCTAGAGAATTTAAAAATACTGATCTTATTCATCCTTTTGAGGTAAAGTTCTTTAAAAAGTTTTACGAAAAGAGCTAGTTTTTGTCTTAAGTGAAGAATGGTTAGAAGAATCAGAACTTTTAAAAGATATTATTCGTTTGAATTCTTCTTCTGTTACATTTTTTTGAGTGTCAGATTGATAAATATCTTTTTACTACTCTTTATAATCCAATGGTGGGTGTTAATATCATGTCTCTTTTGTTTGCTAAAAGATTTTTTAGAAGATACGCCATTAATTCTAACTATTAAAACTTTAAAAAGTCTTTTAGGTCACATTATTCTAAGTTTAGGAGTATTGTGTTCTCTTTCTATTTTAGTTTATGGAGTTCAAGTTCCATTAAATTTCCATATCTTTGATGTTTGGGAGTTTGATGTGTTAATAGGTTTGCCAATAGAAAAGCTCTTTAGAGAAAGTCAAAAAAGAAAATTAGATATTAGTCTCGGGAAAGGTTTTAAACTCTCTATGCCTATAACCCATTCTTTGAAAACCAAAGTAGAGCTACTTCCTGAACCAGACCCAATAGAGAAGATTAATGTTATTTTTACTGAAGAATTAATAGAACCATTTATAGGTAATGATGCCCAGTTCTTCATTGAAGAAGAGGAAGAGGAACCATCTGATCCTGAACCTCTCGATGAATTACTAGAGCCACCTAAACCCCCATATTGAACTTAAACCCTTACCTTCTAGTTTGAAATATGTTTTTCTGAATAATGATCAGGAATCTCCTGTGATCATAAGTGATAAACTCTCTCAAGAAGAATCTTTGCGTCTAATAACTGTTTTAGGAAAAACATTGTGCTGCTTTTGGATACTCACTCTAAGATTTTAAGGGAATCAGTCCTGTTCTTTGCACCCATCGTATACCAACTAATCCTAAAGTTACACCTACTAGAGAACCCCAACGTAGACTTAATAATGCAATGAGAGAGGTGGTTAAGAAATAAGTTTTGAAACTATTACACGCTGGGATTATATATCCTGCGCCACATAGTGAGTGGGTAAGTCCTAATTAAGTTGTACCTAAGAAGGGTGGTATGACCGTTGTTAGAAATGATAAGAATGAACTAATCCCCTAGAGAACTATTACTGGATGGTGTATGTGCATAGATTATACAAAAATTAATAAAGCAACAAGAAAAGATCACTTTCCACTACCTTTTATTGATGAGATGTTAGAACGTTTGGTAAATCACTCTTTCTTTTGCTTTTTAGATGGTTACTCTGGATATCACCAGATTCCTATCCACCCTGATGATCAAAGCAAAACCACTTTTACATGTTCCTATAGAACTTATGCTTATTGTTGGAATAAATTAACTGCACTCCACTAAATAAGAATTAAGTAAGATTATCTGCAAGCGCACAGATATCATACCAATGTCATATTTTACCTAGAGGTTTTAAATATCGTATCCACAGGGAACAGTTGTGATGGTGACAAAGTCTATAGACTTAACCCAACAATTAGGCTAGATAATATTGACAAAGAGGAGATAACTATTGACTATCTAGTTCCAACAACCGGTAAGCTTTGTATAATACCATTCTAACTGGGCAGTAACCTAAATAAGAGTAGAAATCAGAGTTCTCACCTACCAAGAACTTTTGTGCCTATCGATCCTATCAACGGAAAGTGGACTACAGAGGATTCAACGAAGCTATAAAATCACCTTCGTGAGCTACCACTATCCGGCAAATCAGGGGACATTGACAAGCAATCATAGCCTAGGCACCACACCTACACTACGAAATACTACTTTAATCTACACGCGTACCATAGATCAAAGCACTCAAAGAGTTGTAAACTATAGAACAAATAAGAACAACTGATTACTTGAATCAGAATGTTGAATACAAAAGTACCTCAGAACGCAGCTCCGGGCGAGGGAGCCGAATCCAGACGAATACAACTACGAAGAAGCGCCGACATGCCGGAACTCCTCCAGAACTCTACTCCTCTACTCTATCTCTCTACTAATCTCTCCTAATTGCTACACCTATCTGTTAGTCTCTGGAAAAGAGAGGTTGTCCATTCGAGGGACGCCTCTACAACTTATAATAATGGTGCACCCAGAGAGGGGGTCTGCCTCTTTATTTATAGCCTGGTGGAATGGACGTGCGCCGTTGGATCAAATCGATATAAGCAACGGTGGAGATGCAAACCCTAAGGCGGTAGGAAGCCATCCGTTGAAGCAGACCTCGAGCGGGCTCCGGAGAGCGCCGCCAGCCCAAGGTGGGGCCCGGGCGGCCCCACCCTGTGGCAGGTGGGCCCCGCTTTCGGTAAGTCACCTTCTCGTATCTTCTAGAGTCTTCTAGTGTTAGTTTCGGTGTAGAATTGATATCTTTTGACTCCGGACTCCGAATATAGCAAATGATATATCTGTTTCTATCATCTCGACGAGACCGTCACAATGGCGTAGTCCAATTCCTTATTTAAAATACTTTTATTGATGGAAAATTGCATATTCCTATAAAACAAGTTAGAACACCAAAACTCGTGAAACTCGTTAAAATCAAAATCTACAACTATGCTTTGTGATTCATGTTATATCAAATTATGCAATAGTTGACGGTTATATTTGGTACTTAACGACCATCAACAATACCTCCAGGCTTACGTTTTGCCGGTCCCTTGGCAGACAAGCTAAGTATAATTACTAATAAACTTGGATCGGGGAGTTGCTACAATACTTTTATTTCTTTTAATTACACATGCTTTCAAACAAAAATTTTTCTCTGGATTAGACAACAACTACTCTGGCCTCCAAACTTACCCATTTAACTATGGGGCTTTATAGCTTTTGCATAAGTCTTGGGTGATCGAAAGACAGAACGATCAAGTCAAGCATTATGTCTCAAATTCTTCACAGTACCAACATTCCGGAGTTTTTGCAAGTTTTTGAAATAAAACTCAGAGCATGATTGTATGAACACTCAAGTCTCTTAATATATAGTATTTATAGATCTCACTGAGGCATTAATAATGTCATGCCTTCCTACAACTAAGCATTTATAGTGGAGCTCATAGGAGTGGCAATAACAAGAATGAGCATACTTGCAATTCATATATTGTAAAGTCAAACAATGGATCCACAGAGAGTCAAATCATACAATCAAACCAAGATATGCATGTATATGGAGTATGGTGAATAGGTGTATATATGGTATTTAGTGGCTAATCCTAATTCTACTTTTGCTTTTTGAAAATAACTCCCTCCTTAGAACTTTTTGCTGGAAAACATGGGTTATCTTTATTATCTCTTTCTTTTCTTTTTTATTAATCTGGGAGGCGGGCATCTATGTACCCATTGTTTTAATTGCTGGGACACTTGCCCATCTTTTACTCCTCTTTTCTCTCTCTCTCTCTCTCTTTATACTTTTGCATAAACACATGCATCCTTTGAATATAAATAATTGGAGAGATAATGATAAGAACTTTAGAGCAATAAAGTGGGGGTTGTCCTATAGGGTATATTTTTTGGTGTTTACTCCCAGTGTAGGAGAAAAAATATTTTTAAGGTGGATCTAGATGAAAGTGAAAAATGACTGCGCTTACATCCTAGAGTAGGAGTAATGCATATATGGGTGGAGTGTGTAAGTGATCTTGATTTTAAAAGCATGACAAGGCTCTCATAAGGTATACATCAAAGGTTGACTAAACTCAATGTAAAGCAAGCATTATGAATGTGCAAAGGTTTTCCTAACTCTAAATGTATTATGTGGCTTTGGCAGGAATTCAAACTTTATCATACAAGACTCATCATGTAAGGTTTTAGGTTTTCAAAATAAATCTCCAGAACTTAGAAATGCTAGGAATAAGATAAATAGCAGCTTAGACCTTCATATATCATATCAATCAATTATCTAGACTTAGCTCAAGTATATGCCTCCACAAATTTTAGGTTTAGAGTAAATTCTTATATCAAAGTAGTCATGTCCAAAACTCAGGAGAATTCATGGTTGAAAACTAGGCACTTGAAAGGAATTACGGTAGAGCAACTATTTATCATCTCTAAGACAAAATTTTAATGTTCTCTAATTTTTATTTGACTCTTACTAACTAGACACACTCTATGATCACACCTTAATATATAGATGAGTATTTTGTTTTTTGATTTTAATTTATTATTCATCTTTTTATTTCTATTAAACTCACAAGACTCTAAAGACATGGACCTTCATATGCCCATATATTCATCTTTCAAGTGCCTAGTTTTCAACCTTAAATTCTTTTGAGTTTTGGATATAATTGCTTTGATATAAGAATTTACTCTGAACCTAAAACTTGTGGAGGCATATGCTTGAGCTGAGTCTAGGTGATTGAGGGATATGATATAAGGAAGTTGAGCTGCTATTTATCTTATTCCTAGCGATACTAAGTTCTGGAGATTTATCTTTTAAAAACTCAAAACCTTATATGATGAGCTCTTGTATGACAAAGTTTGAATTCCTACCAAAGCCATATATGATATACATTTAGAATAGGAAACCTTTGCTCATTTATGCTGCTTGTTTTGCATTGAGTTTAGTCAACCTTTGTTGTATACCTTATGAGAGTCTTGTCATGCTTTTAAAATCAAGATCACTTATACACTCCACCTACATATACATTATTCCTACACTGGGAGTAAGCGCAATCATTTTCCACTTTCATCCAGATCCACCTTAAAAATATTTTTCTCCTACACTGAGAGTGAACACCCAAAAATAAACAACATAGGATAAACCACTGTTTAAATGCTCAAAGTTCTCTCTCCAAATGAGTATTCAAAGGATGCATGTGGCTATGCAAAAGCAAGAATTTTTAAAAAAAAGAGAAGGGAGTAAAAGAAAAGGACAAGTGTCCAAGAAATTAAAATAATGGGTACTCAAATGCCCACCTCCCTAAAAAAAGAAGAAAAAAGAGAAAGAATAAAGATAGCCCATGTTTTCCTATGAATGTTTTAAAGTTCTGAGAAGAGAGATTTATTTCTCAAGAGCAAAAGTAGAAATAAGATTAGCCACCATATATACACCTATCCACCATATTCCATATACATGCACATCTTGGTTTGATTGTATGACTTGACTCTCTTTGGATCTATTGTTTGACTTTACAATATATGCATTGCAAATATGCTCATCCTTATTTGTGCCACTCCTACGAGCTCCACTATAATCCTTAGTTGTAGGAGGGCATAACGTTATAATACCTCAGTGAGATCTATAAATACTATATATTAAGAGACTTGAGAGTGTCATGCAATTAAGCTCTGAGTTTTATTTTGAAAACTTGCAAAAACTCTGGAATATTGGTTGAGTGACGAATTTGAGACATAGTGCTTGACTTTATTGTTCTATCTTTCAATGGCTCAAGACCCAGGTGATAGCTAAGAAGCCCCATGGTCACAGGTAATATGGGTAAGTTTGAAAGTTAGAGAAGTTTTGTCTAATCCGGAGGAGAATTTCTATTTGAAAGCATGTGTACCTTTGAGGAGTGAAAGCATTGTAGCAACTCCTGATCCAAGTTTATTAGTAATTAGGCTTTGCTCAGGGATTGGCAAAGGGTAAGCTTGGGGGTGTTGTTGACGGTCATTAAGTACCAAATATAACCGTCAACTTTTGCATAAATTGATACAAAATGAATTGCAAAGCATAGTTGTAGGTTTTGATTCTAACGAGTTCCACGAGTTTTGGTGTTCTCACTTGTTTTGTAGGTGTTTGCAGTTTTTATCAAATAAAAGTACCTCAACTAAGTAATTATACTACACCATTGCGACGGGCTCGTCGAGACGATCGAAACGGACATATCATTTGCTATATTCGGAGCCCAGAATCAAGAGTCAACTCCAGATCGAAACATGCGCCATTGGGCCCTAAAAGGAGCAAGAAAACACACAAACGAAGCAGGGCCCAAATGGATTTAGGCCCAGGCCACCCGGCATGAGCCATGGGGCTGGCCGGCCTTCCCCAAAGCCCGCTCACGTCCATCTTCTGGAAGCTTCTTCCACCGCCTCTTAGGATGCATCTCCACCGTACCTTAAGTCGGTTTGATCCAACGACCGTCGTTTCTCCCACCAGTCTATAAATACAGGGCCAGACCCCCCTCCTAAAACCCTAATTTATTTGTAATCTCTAAGAGGGGTCCCTCAAATGGATCAACCTCTCTAGATCTAGACATGTAGATAATAGTGAGATAGAGAGTGAGGGAAGAGTTCGGAGGAGGTGCTGGCCTGTCAGTGCTTCCTCTACGGCTTGTACTTCAGCGGAAGTTCTCCATGAGTTTGTCTTTGAGATTTCTCTGGTAATCATCTTCTGATCTAAGTTTACTTTGTTTATATTGTTCATCTAGTTTGCGACTCTTTTGAGTACTTTATTCCTATCCTAGGTGGAGTAGAGTATTAATCATAGTGTAGGCATGGTGCTTAGGCTAGGGTTAATCGTATGGTAGATCGTAGGTGTGACAGACCTATTGAGTCCTCTGTAGTCCACCTCCTGTTGATAGGTTTGGTAGGACGCGGTTATCAGAGTAGGGCGAGGTTTCTGTACTCAATCTGCTCTGACTAATGTCCCGAAGTTGAATAGTAGAAGACATAGTTTATCTAAAGTTAGAAGAAGAGAACTATAGTTATCCTCTCTATACTCCTATTATTATCGACATAGATTGCTATTATCATCAATATAGATTGCTAGTATCATCAACATAGATTGCTATTATCATCCACTTTAAACCTTAGGGTAGTGTCTACCTTAGTATAATCTTTCTCTTTCTACTCTTATCTTTAGCCACCTCTAGCTGAGTTAGACCGTAGTTAATCACATACATTTCCTTGTGGATACGATATTTAAAACCTCTGGGTGAAGTGCTACAATGGTATTATATCTGTGCGCTTGCGGATACTTATATTTTCTTGTGTGTATTTAATTAATACCAACATTTGGCCAACAGGTTGAAGTAGAGCTTTAATAGTAGCTGGCAGCATCTTACTCAGCGTGCATGTTTACAGAACTTTCACTTGTAGAATTAATAAACTTTACTTGACATGTTGTCCTATTTGTAAAACCAAGGTAGAGATCAAGTGCATAGGCTCTGCTGGTGGAAAAACACCAACAGAACCAAATCTATCCCTTTATTTGTTTTCTCTATCCTTAGGCACATTGAACAAGACAAAGTTGGTGTTACATGATTTATTTATTTGTGACATAAGTGGTAAGATCAAAAGATTAAGCATTGAATGTTGCATTTAAGTTCACATGGTAGAAAAGAATGAAATTGCTTAACCAATAGAAGGATTGTCTATCTCTATATAATTTTTTAAATGAGTATGACTATCATCTTCCTAAGATCGAATATAATGTTTTAGCTTATTTGGTTAAGACTGAGATTAAGAGAACGGTGCCATGAACAATTTTAAAAGACAGATCATATTGAGTTAATCAGGTTAATCAATTTAAGTTGTAACTCTAACATGTTTGTGTCTGCATTTATATGTGCACCAAGATCAAGATGAGAGCAGTTATCTTCATTATTAGAGCGTGATGGCACTAAGTGATGAAGGGTAAATGACTGGTGGTCCTTTCCTTCTCATGTATCTTGAGTTATTTATGGACATTTTGTCTCCTCTGTTGCACTCATTCTTTTGCCATCTTTTGCTTTTTTGATCTTTTGACTCTTTTCACTCCGGTCATTATTATGTCTGCAACAGATTAGTGGACAACACATACCTGAAGTAGTATACAACTTTTGAACATAGATTGCTTGTTCAGTATTTTATTTTATTCTATCTATGCTAATGAAAAGATAGTATTGATATTGTTTAGCATAGATCATGTTTAATACAGACATGGCTCGAGGCAAAGTAACTTGCAGCAGAAGATAAAGTAAATGAACCATTAATACTCACAGTTCTTCCATCCATGATGAATGAGTTGTGTCTTCTTCTATAAAGTTATTGAAGTTCATGATATGCTCTATCTTATCTCTGAATTGAATTCATCTCATGACTTTAATTTTGAAAATTTCCTGCAGGGGTTAGTCCACAAAATATCCAATGTCTACTACAGTATATTATCAGTTCAAAAATCAATCTAGACACCACGTCTAATTTGACTTAGGAAGACATTTTAACCTAAGCCCTGTCTTATCTCTGAATTGAATTCATCTCATGACTTACCTAAATTAATTTTGAAAATTTCCTGCAGGGGTTAGTCCACAAAATATCCAATGTCTACTACAGTATATTATCAGTTCAAAAATCAACCTAGACACCACGTCTAATTTGACTTAGGAATACATTTTAACCTAAGCACCACGCTTAATTCAAAAAGCCTTTGAAAGTAAGATCAACACACCTCTTGGTTCAAAAATCAAACTAAACACCTTATCTAATTATGATTCAAGAAAACAGTTTAAACTAAGCACCATTCCTAATTTAAAAGGTGTATGAAAATACTCCAAACGTTAAGCATACTATAGCAAATAAAGGCAACACAAAAGTTTATAGAGTGTTTATTCAAAACGGAGATGAAAGAGCATGGTTAACAAATTGAATAAGGGTAGAGACAACCAATATTAGCAATATAGGATTTTTTAAATAAGGCCATTCCCCAAGCTTGAATTTTGCAAAGCAAAGTTAAGTTTGGATGGATTAATGTTGTATTATGATAGGTTAGTCATACCTGACGCTGCCATTAGTCATTTTCCCACTTTAAACCTGAAATGGTTAGTGACAAAAATATTCCTTTGGGTATTTTAAACAATATATTTCTATGCTTAATTCATTTTTTTAAGAGTGGTTATGTTGGGACATAAGTTATTCTGGGGAACCTTCTAATTATTATACTTCGAGTTGGTGAGGTGGGTTCCTTTAGAACATTAGCCTTTGTGCACCTATATCAAGATTACAATGAGATCTATAATATTTATGATAAATATATGCATCTACAACCACCCTTTCAATAATTTTATGTACAGGTAGAATAAGAGGATTGAAGATCTCATGTGTGGTAATGTTATAGAGACTAATAGATCTAGAAGATTTCTCATATGAGTATGGATTCGATGAAGTGTTAATGAGATAATTCCCATGCTCATGGTTGTGATCTCCCTTTTCAAACTCTAAGGGTGTTTCTTCATGGATATCGATAGGCAACAAGTTTGTATCTATTATTTTATGCCTATAACATCTATTGGATGTTTTATTTTCTAGGATTTCCCATGAATTGATGTCCCTAAGGTTGATCTCTTCTAAAGCTTCATCTAAACTTAGGTGAGTTATATTTAATGAAATGATTTAAGCTCACCAATTGAATTTAAACCAAGTTTAGATGCTAGTACTAAGGCTTTATCCTCTTCCATCCATTCTTTTACAATAGCATATGTATTTCTAGTATGTTCTATGCATTCCTGCCATTGTCGTTGCTCTTCTTGGACATTCCAATAATCTTCATGACTCTTATTCTTGAAATATCTTGATGGATTTTTAGGGTCATTATGAAGTTTAGTAGAAAGAGCATAAGAAGGTTAATTAGGGTCAAGATGGGTTTAGAGATATTTACTATAGGCATAGAAGGGAAGAAGATAGAATTTATTCCTAAGTGGCTTGGCTCTCCTTCTGTGGCATCACTCGACATGCCATCCTTGAACTCTTTCCAGTGTCTTTTAGGAGGGAAAGAAAGTTGACGATGCCTTTCCCAAGATGCTCTTCTGAGAAGATCTGATGTGCATTGATTTACGAGCATCTTAGCTAATCGGAAGTCTAAATCATCAAAGTGGAGTTTTAATGGTTTAGGATTGACAACTAAATCTTGAGAATGGAGTGATTATGTTTTAGCTACCAAAACTTTCATTTCTAGTTCGGATGATGAGTCCTTCTCTTCCTCGGGGAGCTCAGAATTAGCTAGACCAACTTTTTCGAGCATAGCTCTTTCTTTACTTATGGGCAAATAAGGAAAGGCTCCTCCAGAGGATAAATCAAGGGATTCCCGATAACACTTGGTAAGACCCAAAGAAAAATATTGAATAAGCATGGAGTCTGAAAAACCAAGGTCAGAGCCAGATGTAACAAGTTCATTAAAACAATCCCATAATGTACTAAGAGATTCTTGTTCTAGCTGCCTAAAAGTTAGAATCTCTTTTTGAAGGTTAACTACTCTATGGATGAAAAAAATATAAACAAAACTTAGAGCATAATATTTCCCAATCACCTTGCATACTCCCTATGGCTCGATTATACTAATGTTTAGCCCTTCCAGTCAAGGAGAACAGAAAAAACTTCCATCTAATAGTCTTATCAGACATGCCAGCAATGCGCAAGCATGCACAAATCTGCTCGAATTCTTGTAAGTGTGAGTATGGGTTTTCGTTACCTTCTCCTGAGAAGGGTTTATCCCGAATCATATTAATTAAACATGCACGTATCTCATAGCCAGGTGTTATGATAGGTTCTATAGATTTTGGTGGCCCGAAGCTTTTGTGCATGTCATAAAGACAGATAGGAATGGAATTAAAAGCATCCATAAGAATGAACACAAAAATAATGAAGAGAATGGGATAAAATAGGAAAAGATAAAGTATAATACAAGATTAAGCTACACTAAGTTAAAATCAGCAAATCGTTCCCCGGCAACGGCGCCAAAAATACTTGTTGGTATAAATTAACTGTACTCCACTAAATAAGAATTAAGTAAGATTATCCGCAAGCACACAGATATCATACCAATGTCACATTTTACCAGGAGGTTTTAAATATCGTATCCACGGGGAACAGTTGTGATGGTGACAAAGTCTATAGACTTAACCCAATAATTAGGCTAGATAATATCGAGAAAGAGGAGATAACTATTGACTATCTAGTTCCAACAACTAGTAAGCTTTGTATAATCCCGTTCTAACTAGGCAGTAACTTGAATAAGAGTAAAAATCAGAGTTCTCTCCTACCAAGAACTTTTGTGACTATCGATCCTATCAACGGAAAGTGGACTACAGAGGATTCAATGAAGCTATAAAGTCACCTTCACGAGCTACCACTATCCGGCAAATCAGGGGACATTCATAAATAGTCATAGCCCAGGCACCACGCCTACACTATAAAAATACTTTAATCTACACGCGTACTATAGATCAAAGCACTCAAAGAGTTGTAAACTATAGAACAAATAAGAACAACACATTACTTGAATCGGAATGTTGAATACAAAAGTACCTTAGAACGCAGCTCCGGGTGAGGGAGCCGAATCCAGACGAATACAGCTACGAAGAAGCGCCGACATGCCGGAACTCCTCCAGAACTCTACTCCTCTACTCTATCTCTCTACTAACCTCTCCTAATTGCTACACCTATCCATTAGTCTCTGGAGAAGAGAGGTTGTCTATTCGAGGGACGCCTCTACAACTCATAATAATGGTGCACCCAGAGAGGGGGTCTGCTTCTTTATTTATAGCCCGGTGGGATGGACGTGCGCCGTTGGATCAAACCGACATAAGCAATGGTGGAGATGCAAACCCTAAGGCGGTAGGAAGCCGTCCGTCGAAGCGGGCCCCGGGCGGGCTCGGAGAGCGCAGGTCAGCCCAAGGTGGGGGCCGGGCGGCCCCACCCTATGGCAGGTGGGCCCCGCCTTCAGTAAGTCATCTTCTCGTGTCTTCTAGAGTCTTCTAGTGTTGGTTTCGGTGTAGAATTGATATCTTTTGACTCCGGACTCCGAATATAGCAAATGATGTGTCCGTTTTGATCGTCTCAACGAGCCCGTCGCAATGGTGCAGTCCAATTCCTTATTTAGATACTTTTGTTGATGGAGAATCACATATTTCTACAAAACAAGTGAGAACACTAAAACTCGTGGAACTCTTTAAAATCAAAACCTACAACTATGCTTTGTGATTCATTTTATATCAAATTATACAATAGTTGACGGTTATATTTGGTACTTAACAATCGTCAACACTTATCGTAGAATGTCTTTTAGGCTATGTAATGTGCCTGCTTTATTCCAAAGATGCATGATATCTATATTTTCTGATATAGTTGAAGAAATCATGGAAGTTTTTATGGATGATTTTTCTGCTTATGGAAAGACTTTTGATGATTGTCTTGAAAATCTGAATAAGGTTTTGCAAATATGTGAAGAAAAACACTTAGAACTTAATTGGGAAAAGTGTCATTTTATGATTAGAGAAGGGATAGTGCTAGTACACTTAGTGTCTGAAAGAGGTATAAAGGTAGATAGGGCTAAAATTGAAGTAATTGAACAACTACCTCCACCCGTGAATATAAAAGGAATTCAAAGTTTTCTTGGTCATTGTGGTTTCTGTCGTCGTTTCATAAAAGATTTTTCACATATTGCTAGACCCTTGACTAGTTTGTTTGCTAAGGATGTTTCTTTTGAGTTTGATGATTCATGTCTGAAATCTTTTAATATTATTAAAGAAGCACTCATCTCTGTGCCAATCATTCAACCCCCGGATTGGTCTCTACCTTTTCAAATTATGTGTGATGCTAGTGATTATGTTGTGGAGACAGTTTTGGGACAAACTAAAGATAAGAAGCATCATGCTATTGCTTATGCTAGTAAAACTATGACAGGAGCTCAGTTTAATTATGCAACAACCGAAAAAGATCTTTTAGTTGTTGTTTTTGCTATTGATAAATTTAGATCTTACTTAGTGGACCATGCTGCTCCTAAATATTTGCTCACTAAGAAAGATGCTAAACCTCGTTTAATAAGATGGATTTTGTTACTCCAAGAATTTGATTTAGAAATAAAAGATAGAAAAGGAGTAGAAAACCCTGTTACCGATCACTTGTCTAAAATGCAATTTAGGAATTCGCAGGAATTGCCTATTAATGATGCGCTGAGGGATGACATGCTATTCAAGGTAACAAGATCAGACCCGTGGTACACGAATATTGTCAACTTTATGGTTGCAGGTTATGTAGCACCAGGGGAAAATAAGAGGAAGCTCAATTACAAAAGTCGTCTCTATATATGGGATCCTCCGTATCTCTTTAGAGTATGCAGAAGATATGTACCAGCAGAAGAGGGCATTCAGATTATTCAAAAGTGTCATTCATCACCATATGGAGGACATTATGGGGCATTCTACACTCATGCGAAGATTTGGCAGAGTGGATTCTTTTGGCCAACCATGTATGAAGACACCAAAAATTATGTCTAGAGATGTGGATCATGTCGGAGGCATGGAAATATCAATTCACGAGACGCTATGCCACTTACCAACAATCTTTAGATTGAGTTCTTTGATATCTGGGGTATTGATTATATGGGCCCATTTGTAAAGTTGAAGAACTGTGAGTACATCTTAGTGGCAGTTAACTATGTATCCAAGTAGGTAGAAGCTATGCCATGTAAGAATACCAATTCAAAAAACTCAAGAAAGATGTTTGAAGAAGTCATATTCCCAAGGTTTGGAACACCAAGGATGGTGATCAGTGATGGAGGGACTCATTTCACCGACACAAAATTTCATAACTATTTGAAAAGTCATGGCATCCATCACAACGTTGCCACTCCTTGTCATCCATAGACAAGTGGCTAGGCAGAAACGTCAAATAAACAGATCAAGAATATTCTAGAAAAGATGGTGAATGAAATGGGTACTATGTGAAAAGATCGGTTATTTGAAGAACTTTGGCCTACCGAACCGCCTACAAGACACCTTTGGGCATGTCACCCTATCAATTAGTATACAGAAAGACTTATCATCTACTTGTGGAGTTAGAGCATAAAGCTCATTGGGCTATTAAGAGATGGAATATGGATTTTAAAGCTGCTGGAAATAAAAGAAAAATACAATTATCAGAACTAGAAGAATAAAGAGAAAAGGCTTATCATAATTCCAAGCTTTATAAAGAAAGAACCAAAAGATGACATGACAAGAGAATCAAGAAGGAGTTTGCACCTAGAGACAAGGTGTTCTATTTAATTCCAGGGTCAAATTATTCAGGCAGGAAAAACTGTGGAGTAAATGGGAAGGACCATTTACGGTGGTTAACGCATCATCGCATGGAGCGGTAACTCTTCAATCACACGAAGGTACATTATTCAAGGTAAATGGTCACCGCCTTAAGATTTTTCTAGAACCTACTAGACCCCCATAGGTAGTTGAGGAGTTGGAGTTTATCCAATTACCTTGAATATGCTTATATTTTAACCGAATCGATTCGAATCTTTAAACAACCGTTATCGGGAAGTAAATGGAGTATGTAACCACCACGAGAAAGGTCACCCCGAGGGGATGACATGTGGGGCTAGCCGGCCTAGGCAAGGATGCTGGGTGGCACCCCTTGTTTCCTCTCGTGTGCATTCAACTCTCTACCCCCTTCTGGAGTATTACTTGATAGAATCCCGTAGGTTTAAACCTCATTTAGTTTTGTGATCGAATGCACCTTGTAGGATAGATTCAACCCCCGCAGCAAGCCTGCTGCCTATATAAATACGTACCTAGACCCCCCTCAACCTTATTCCATCCAAGCCACCTCTCTCTCATTCAGAGAAAATCCATCTAGTTCTAGTTCTAGCTCTAGTTCCAATGGCCGGGAAGGAGATTGTCGTCTACGGAACTGACCTCAACAAGATCCCGAAGGATGAGTCGCTGGCCATCGTCCCTGCGCAGCCGAAGCCTGTCGCCATCATCCCACCGAAGGAGCTAGCTGAAGTGCAGCCACGCCGGAGCTATGAGTAAGCCTACTATGCTTAAGCTCAACGTACACTACCTGCACCTCCTACTAGATTGCTCTTGGAAGGACCATCCAAGGGAAAGTAGATCGCTCTTTCCCGAGGTACTCAGCTTTCAAACCCTAAGCCAGGAGAAGAGCTTGTTAGCATCAAGACTAACAAATCTGGAGAGATAGAATGTGACAAGTATAGGACTCGTCTCATGCTTGGTGGAGTCCGTGCAACTGAAGCTCAAGTTCGCTACACGGATAAGAAGCCACCACCACCAAAGAGAGCTGCACAACCCTCTGCTGCATCAAGCTCTGAGCCTAAGCATCCTAAGCCTACTTTGGCTATACTTGAGATGAGGATCAGTGCTCTCTCTCAAGTTGTCTCAAACCTTCAGTCAGCTAACAACATGCAAGTCGCTACTATGACCACCATGACTACCCAGATTGAACGAGGCATCAGGGAGATTCGTGCCCTCAAGAAGGACAATAAGAAGCTCAAGAATGTGATGGACGCTCTAAAGAGAGCGTAGTTACCCTATATATCTATGTAATAAGGCACAATCGAGTCAGTTAGGTTAAAGAAGTCAATTTCCAAAGTTAGGTTAAAAGTTAGGTCAGTCGCCCTAATTGGGGCAGTTATCATAGCTCAGTTATTAAAGCATTGGTTAATATATCATAATGAATAAAGTGTCTTATTCTTATTAATGTTTTTAGTTGCTATTATCTACTCTATCTTTCTATTTTTGGGATGTGTTTGTGTCCACATGTTTTGCAGAAAAGATTACAGGAAGAACCAGTATGGAGGAGACACACCAGAATCACGAAAATCAATTCACTCGGGAAAATTACACGATTCGAAACAAAATCAACCTAAAACCACGCACGACGAAGTGGGCCTCGAGGGGGCACCAAGGGGTGCCGCCCAGCCTCCCTTCTTGGACCGGCCGACCCACCACCTTCTCCTCTCCCTTCTCATTTCGTCCACGGTCAGGTTTGAGCCCAAAACTATTTAAATACATATGTTTAACCTGTTATTCCGATTTGAATTAAAAAATCACATGATAAATCATTTTTAAAGAGATGAAAGGCTGTTAATTCATGACTTTAGAATAAATTCACATAAGTCTTTTCCTAGAAGTCATGTTACTGTTGGAAACTTATTTAGGGACCCCATGATTGCTTAAGTTGTTGAGAAGTATGATATAGTAGGATAATAAGATTTCAATTCTTAATGTTTTGTCCTAGAAAAATTTTATTTCAAAAAGTAAAAAGGATTAGCCACACTTCTCCTTTGTAGCAAAAGCAATGTCCTACCAAAGCCATATAATTAGGATAGACAAACTTTCTATATACTCTACTTGCTTGCATTGAGTTTGATCAATCTTTGTGATCCTAAAAGAGATTTGTCATATTTTTGAATCAAGTGCCACATCCACATATGCACTACTCTAATCCGGAGTAGGCACAAACCTCTAGTATCTTTATCAAAAATGTTTTGCTCTAGAGTGAACACCAAAAATATTCTTATAGGATAGCCACTAAATAAATGCTCCAATTCTAGTGTTATCTCTCAATCATCAATTTTCAAAAGGAGGTATGAGCTATGCAAAAGTAGAAAGAAAAGTGGGAGTACAAAAGATGGACAATTGTCCAAAACAATAAAAACAATGGGTACTCAGATACTCGACTCCCACAGAAAAAAAAAGAGAGAGAAGAAAGGAATAAAAGATAGCTCATATTCTCCCTCTATGTTTCAAAAGAGAGATGTGTTTCAAGGAGCAATAGTAGAATTAGGATTATTCCCATCTATTTAAGCTTGATTCGATTTTATGCCTCATTTCTCTCTCGATCTATTATTTGACTTTACAATAAATGATATACAAGTATGATACAATTATTACCTACCTAAGATCCATATAAACTTTTAGATATACGATAAAGGCTTCAATGCTAAAGGCCTTGATGAGGACCCAGAAATACCACATATACAGTGATTTGAGAGTGCTATTAAGGGAGAAGGATACACCATAAGTTGTTTTCAAAATTCTCAAAACTTATTCTTCTATTGACAGTACTAAAGAAAAGAATGATCTACTCTATGCTATTCTACTTTTCAACTACTTAAAGATTCATGGTAGACACGTTGAATTCCGCAGTACATGTATAACTAGGAATGGTTTTTGTTGGATATGTTCTCAAGTTATGCCTTGATTGATCTTTATTCTCTATAATTACTTTTCAATTATCCATCAACCAACCTTTTCTCGAGGACGAGTAAAAGCCTAAGTGTGGGGGAGCTTGTTGATGGTAGATAACGTCTATTTTTTTACCATCAATCTTCCTTGCAAATTACAACAATATCATAGAATAGAGGGTTATTACTGACAATTTCCATGAATTTTGGTGAATTATCTGTTTTTCAGGGAGTTATCCAAAAAGTGCATAATTGAGGATTAAAGTGCATAAAAGCCATAAAACTTAACCGCAATGGAAAATACCGCCAGAAGGATCAGGAAGGATCTAGAAGACACCAGAATGAAGCGGAGCCCGAGCCGTTTTGGGGTGGGGCCAGCCGGCCCCATCAGCCAGGCCGGTCGGCACCCCCTGTGGGACCCACCTGTCAGCTTTTGCGTACTTCTCCACTGCCTTTGAGGATGCATCTTAGCCCTACATTAAGTCGGTTGATCCTACAGTTGATGTTCATCCCACCGGACTATAAATATGGACCTGTACCCCCCTGAAAGAGAGCCAGATCAATGGAGAGCTGAAGAGCCAGAAACCCTAATTCCTATCTAGTAATCTATGCTAGCAATCAAGAGAGGCTAGTTCAATTTAGAACTAGTTCTTGTTTAGAGATTAGAGAGATAGAGTTGGAGAGTAGAGTTCTAGAGGAGTTTCGGCCTGTCGGTGCTTCTTCGTCGATGCATTCTTCAAGATCAACCTCTCTCGCCTGGAGTTTGCATCTTGAGATCATTTGGTAGTCAACTTCTTGTTAAAGTAAGTGTTTTGTTCAATTATTCTTCTAGTTTTCAACTCTTATTGAGCACTTTGATCTTTATAGCTTCTTGATTGAAGTAGTATTCATAGCGTAGACGTGGTGTTTGGGCTATGTTTACTTGTCAATGTGGTGGCGACGGCCGTGCGCCCATGTGCTGAAAGAGGTAGTCCCAGTTCTACAGCTGCTGCTGATGGTACTGGTCATGCAGGTGTAGCTGTCCTAGGATGGAGGTGTTCTATGTGAGGAGAGTGGCACCTTGCTCCTCAAGGGTGTGGAGCCTGCGGTCGGTCCTTTGCTGCTTCATTTGTCGATCGTGATGCGCGGCCTCGCTAGTACCCTCCATAGGACACTTTCTGCGAATCAACAGACATTCTTCCTTGATAGTCACTGAAATTACCTAATGGTCATTCCGCCGTCTCTTCCCAGAGGACTTCGGCTACCTGCAGCGAAGGTTGGGCGTACTGTCTCCAACTATCTTGTGAAGGTTGTTGAAAGGTTCAATTGGCTAGAGGGGGATGAATAGCCTAATTAAAAATCTACAATTACACTAGATGAACCAGGTTAGTAACAAAAATAGCACTCAACCGAATTTTGTGCTAGCCTACAAAAGAGGGGGTTTGCAAGCCTCCTAACCAATCAACTAGCAACCTAATACACTAGAGCACACTAAGAGTAATGTCCCTGGCAATCAAATTACTCTACACACCCTAACATACTACTTACACAAAGTAAAGAGGAGATTGATGTATGCAAACCGAGCCTTGTGGATGTAGCCAATCACCGTCTTGATTCAATCAATAGCAATCCGGTTGATGATCCAATAAATTCAATAGAGAGCAAGTGATCTCGATGGATCAACCACAAGAAGACTAAGACAATGATTTATCCCTGAGGTTCACGTGCTAGCCAACACACTATGTCCTCGTTGTGTCCCCCTTGACCACATGGTTCGGTGGCTACTCGGTGTCACACACCGAGCGACTCAAAGCCGCCACAAGCACCTACCAATGGCTAGGAGTTGAATGACACGCGCATTCCACTAGAGTACTGTTGGCATTTATAACGTCACTACTAAAAAGCAGAGATAAATCCTACCCCTAGCAACAACATCAGAAATGGTCGGTATATAATTAACTTGTCATTAGCAACTAGCCACCTATTTATCACTATCATTCCTAAGCATGAATTAAGTTATCATCCTTAATCATATTGCTTAAGAAATAACTATAGATTTATATGTATTCAATATGACAAGGCAGAAATAAAAGATATGAATATAAAGATAAGAATATAAACTAAGATCGGTTCTGCAAGCGGACAGATAATTATACCATTGTAGCATTTTACCTAGGGAAGTCTACTAGGTTGTCGATTTATATTTATACCACTGGGAAGGTCTATATATAGGACTTATAAACTATAACTTATACTATTGATGTGAAAGGTAAACCATAACTAGAATCCTACTCATAACAAGGATAAGTCACGTGATAAAAGATATATATAATAAATAATGATAATGATCAGTGATCATAAATAGATAAATATCAGAGCTCTTCTAGTCATAACAATAGCTAGCCAATGGATAAACTCAGGAATAAATACTAAGGTAATTCTATAACTACGTCAATGAATAACTCTAATTAGTGCAACTACATCTAGCAATCATTGTTAAGTTAACCCTATATCATTATCACATGTAAAGAGGCATCAACTAATGAGGGTATTAAGACACCAAGGTCACCTCCTTCGCGACCGTGCCCATGCTAGTCCTACGTGCACGGAGGGTGAACTACAGAGGAACCAACGCTGTTTGTCACTGCGCGGACTACCACACGCCCCAAAGACGTCGGGGTGCACTCGCAGATAAACAAGATATCTAGACACCACGTCTACATATTGTCTACCATCTACCCAGCGGCCGCTTGGGTAAACGCTATACGAGCAATTACATGAATTCAATAAGATCAAACCAACTATCCTAGACATATAATCAAAGTAGACAATGACTATTGCAATTAAGAATATATAAGAGATTAAGAACAATATTGTGCGAATCATAATGAATACAATAAGAGAAAGGTACTAGATCTATACCGAACTCCCGCTCCCGCATGCACGCCGGGGGCCCGGATCCCGTGAAGAACTAGAACTCTTCTACTTCTAATCTAACTAGGCTAAAGCTATGAACTAGAGAGGCTCTGATGAACTAGAGAAGGCTCTTGATGGCTGGATCTCCAAATGACTTGATGCCTTTAGGGAGGGGGTCTACCCCTTTATTTATAGCCCGGTGGGATTGACGTGCGCCGCAGGATCAAACCGACGTAACCAAGGGCCAAGATGACTCCTCGTAGGCGGTGGAGGAAGCTTCCGAAGGGGGGCCGAAACCCCTAGGGGGGGGCGGGGCGGCCCCAAGGCCGGCCCCCACTTTTCCTCCCCTCTCGGGGTCCCTGTTGCTTCGGGTGTCTTCTAGATGGTTCCTGAGACCAATCGTGATATTTCCGTGGCAGATAAGTTTTCGTGCTTATTTTGCACTAGAATCCCTCTTTTTCAGCTTTTCTGAAAATCACCCTGGAAAATACAGAATATACAAAACTCATGGAAATTGTCAGATAAAACCCTAGACTAGTGTGTTTTCTTGTTTTCCTTCGGGTAAAAAGCCCTAGTAAAAGTTGACGCTAACAAGTGTCAACAATACCCCCAAGCTTACCTTTTGCCAGTCCCTTGGAAAACAAACTAAGTCTAGTTGTTATTGCATTTGGATCAGGAGTTGCTACAATGTTATTATACCTTCCAGTACACATGTTTTCAAACGAAAATTTCCTCTAGATCAAACAATGTATGCTCTAACCTTTAAACTTACTTATTTTACCTGCAACTATGGGGCTTTACAGCTTTTGCATAGGTCTTGACTAATCGAAAGATAAAACAATCAAGCTAAATACTACGTCTCAAATTCTTTGCAATACCAACATTCCGGAGTTTTTCATAGGTTTTCAGAATAAAACTCAGAGCTTAATTGTATGACTCCCTCAAGTCTCTCAATGTATGTGGTATTTGTGGTTCTCTCTTGAGGCATTAATGATGTTATGCCTCCTATAGCTAAAGGTATATATAGTAGAGCTTATAGGAGCGGCAGTAACAAGGATAGGCATACTTGCAATACATGTATTGTAAAGTCAACTAATGGATCCACAAAGAATCGAGGCATACAATCAAACCAAGACGTGCATGTGTATGGAATATGGTGGCTAGGTGAATATGTGTTATGTATGGCTAATTTCTAATTCTAGGGTTACTCTTTAAAAATAACTCTCTATTTGAAATTTTTCTCAGGAAAGACATGGGCTATCTTTATTGTTATTATTTTTCTGTATTCAGGGAGGCAGGCATCTAGTACCCATTGTTTTAATTGCTGGGACACTTGTCCATCTTTTACTCCCCTTTTCTTTCTTTCTTTTCTTTTTCTTTCTTTTCTTTTTCTTTCTTTTCTTTTTCTTTCTTTTGCATAGCCACATGCATCCTTTGAATACAATAAATGGATCGAGAGATATAATCAGGACTTAGAGCATTAAAGACAGGGGTTATCCTATAGGGTGATTGTATATTTTTGTGTCCTCTCCCAGTGTAGGAGGTGAACATTTTATGATGAACATGTATAGAAATATAGTGAATGATTGCGATTTCTCCTAGAGTAGGAATAATACATATGTGGGTTGGAGTGTGTAATTGTTTCTTGGTTTTAAAGGCATGACAAGACTCTCATAAGGTATACAACACAGGTTGACTGAACTCAATGCAAAGCAAGCAGCTTTAAATATGAAAAGGTTTTTCTATCCTCTAAGATATTAATTTTAGCTTTGGTAGGAATTCACATTTGTCATACAAAAGCTCATCATGTAATTTTTTTAGATTTTTCAAAATAAATCTCCAGAACTTAGCAATGCTAGGAATAAGATAAATAGCAGTTCAACCTTCATGAATCATATCAATCAACTACCTAGACTTAGCGTAAGCTTATGCCTCCACAATTAAGGTTCAGAATAAATTCTCCAATTGAAACATCAATGCTTAGAACCAGGGAGATTTTAAGTTTGGCAACTAGGTACTTGGTAAGCATTATAACAGAGCAACTATTCATCATTTCCAAAATAAAATTTTAATGTTCATCAATTTTTAATTAACTCTAGCCTAGACTGACTCTAAACACACTCTAATATAATTAATACTGACTAAGACTTCTTTTTATTGATTTTTAGATTTTTCTTTAACCAAAGACTCATAAAAGACTCAACAAGCGTGGACCTTCATGTGCCCACATATTTTTGGTATTTTATAACTATATAAAGTAGACTCAAAAATCACTTAGGTGTAGTCACTGATAACTAGGGGATGCTCCTCCCCCAATTTGGATGGTTGCAATACTTGGTGTAGATGTCCTTTAGAGTGAGCTAACCAAGTAGCGGACCTAGTGGGTGCCACCGATAGACTCTCTCCTTGCTATGATGTTATTCCTGCATAAATACTCTCCACAAAGAGAAACCAAAACTCGAGGCTCGAATTTGTTAACGGGTTAGCGGTCAGCCAAAGAGTAATTGATCACCTTTATGAGCTAGCTTTAATATTGTCTAATTTAAACAGAATTTTACTTTTATCTTATTTTTAAATTTTCTATTTATTATGTAGGAAGTTAAATATGAATGCTATATTTTGTTATTTTTATTTTATGCCACCACAGCGGATGTTCCTTCGAAAAATACCATAGGGTATCCACATGGGGCTTTGTGATGCCATGAGTAATGCAGTAAATATTTTTGTTGTTTTTATATCTTTTAGTGTGTAAACAAAATTATGCTACTAAATAAATTGCAAATGCATTTAATGAGATATCTACCATTCTAACCTTATGGCTAGGGTACGGAATTTAAAGTCTACCGACAGGACTTAGATAGAGGAGAACACTTACTCAGTGGGTTCATCGTCGAGGTAACCTCAATCAACTCCCCGTTTCGTGGTGATGCCGCACGTGCCTCCTTCCATCTTATTTTACGTCTCTTTTTGCTTCTAACCGTCTTCGATAACTAGGGGATGCTCTCCCCAAGCTAGAAGTTTGCTTATGGTTGATCATTAAAGCCGAGTGGTCCTCACAGAGGAGCTCATGCTTATAAGAGCAAGTGTTGCCGGGAATACTTCAATCTCATCACCCAAGAAGTTAATTCCTTTACACGTGGGTCACCGTATGTCGAAAGGTGTACTTCAAGTGATGAAGATGAAGATTCCTAGGTAAGCTGGCTTTTTAGAGTCATTCCTGCAGAAAGCTCTCACAAAACACCAAAACTCATGGAACGGTATTAGGATAAAACGTTAATGATTACCGTTTTTAGAGGATTGGGTGTTGTGGTGGTTTCAAAGTATTTTCAAGATGGCAGTATTGCAGCAGGATGCTCAGTTAATATTTTTAGATTTTATGGGTTTATAAGCATAAAGTGCAAATGTATAATATATATTTTTATTTTGTAAGCCACCACAAAGTGAGAACTCCTACAGCTTTTACACTACAAGGGTTTCTCATGGGGCTTAATATTTTTTTTAAGATGCATGAATGTAGCCTAATGCAAGACTATTTATTTTTGTTATTTCTATGCATTGCCAATATAAAAAAGTAAACATACTAAAGAGAAATTAACTCATGCAATGTAAGGAAGTAGATATAGATAACTACCGATGTTACCTTACGGCGAGGGTTCGATGTTTTTAGTCCTTCGAACTGGACTTCTCCTTGCAGTGGTTAATTGAGTACTTCGAGTTGCTCTTTAAGGGTAAGAATTGAGGTGGTGCCTCCACAAGTGGCTTCCAATGGAGGTACCACCTTCTTTTTTCTTTTGTAGGCATCTCGAAGTCAATCTTATGTGCATCATTATTATAGTTGAGAACTTTCACTTAGAGAATTCGGGGATTGTCTCCCCCCACACTTTAATTGAAGTGTGTTCTCGCCCATAAAGACAAGGTAGAGATCAAGTGCATGGGCTCTGCTGGTGGAAAAACACCAACAGAACCAGAAATTTATTCATCCTCTAACCTTGGGCACAATAAGATTGATATTATTCATATTGTTCATTCATATCTCGGGTGAGAGGAC
The DNA here is from genome assembly GCA_015844335.1 of Chrysopogon serrulatus. Taxonomy (NCBI): domain Eukaryota; kingdom Viridiplantae; phylum Streptophyta; class Magnoliopsida; order Poales; family Poaceae; genus Chrysopogon; species Chrysopogon serrulatus. The sequence goes on from JADLZL010004644.1 coordinate 70,575, forward strand.
TAGAAGTATAAATATGGCATTTAAACTTGTGAGATAAAGAGTAAAGGCACTTAACCACAAGAAAGACTGTTCATCTTTATAATGTATCAAGAATAATAGATGAAGTATTTATAGATTACTTGTTAAGACTGAGATTAAGAGAATGGTGCTATGAATAAACTTAGAGAACAAATCATGTTAAGTTTAATCAGGTTGATCAATTTAAGTTGTAACTATAACATGGTTGTATTTTCATTTATTGCATACCAAAATCAAGAGGAAAATTAATGACCACTTATCTTAAGATGTTACCTCCATTATTAGAGCATGACGAAGGGTAAATGAAGTTCAATGGTTTCCTTTTTTTTTTCTTGATCATGGGTTATTCATTAGCATCTTGTCTCGTATGTTGTACTCCTTTCTCACTCTTCAGACCTCCTGCTTCTCTCATTATGTCTTCTCTCGCAAGGGGTTAGTGGACAACACATACCCAAAGAAATATACTATTTATCAAAGTACGGATAGTATTTGCCTAAGAGTTAAAATTAATTTATAGCTCATGTTTTCAACGACTCACCACTATCTCAAAAATTTTGCATCAAGGTTAAAGTGAGGATATTATTTTAAAGCATACCCTTAACCTTGAACTGATTGATTCTACGAATAGTCTCCTAATATGATTTAAATATTTTTTTTTTATATAGGAGGGGTTAGTCTATATGTACAACTAAATTTTTATATAAGTATGCTTGATGTTCATAATATTTAAATAATATTCTAAAGCATACTTATAATAGAATAAGGAAGTTTATAGGACTAAAAGTATTTATTCATATAGAACAAAGAATATGTATGGTGAACCACATGAGAATTTTATTATATATATATTTAGCAAGTTATGTTTTAGCATAGCATAGGGTAGAAATGACCAAGACAAATTAGCAACATGGTATGAGATGTTAATTGTAGTTACATGTTGCATGAGGCTTGGACAAACGTACCTCATATCTTCATCCTTCTAAGTAAAGGGTGACGAACTTACTTGAAAGAGGAGGGTTCGGGTCTATTGGAGATGCAATAATGCTCACTTGAAAACTTCTTCTCCAATAGATTAAAGTTGTTCTTTCCTGCAAAATGTTAATAGACACATACCCGAGGGAATAGCAAGATTGAAATACGGGTTTTGTTGTCCATACCTTTTTTTTGTGATTTTCTTCTATGCTAATCAAGATGATATATGGTTTAAGATTATTTAGCATAAATTGTGTCTATCATGTTTTATATTGTTGTTGCAATCTAGCATGGTTCAAGGCAAAGATAACTTGTAACAAAAGATAAATTAATACTCACAAACTGGACTTCTTGTGCAAAGTTATCATCTGCCTTGATTCATCTCATATGTAAATTCTTTTCTTGAATTACCTAGATTGAATTTGAGAATTCTCCTATAGGGGTTAGTCTGACAAAATAACTAGCATCTACTAAAGTGTACTATCAGCTCAAGAATCAACATAGACTCATGTCCAATTTAAATCGGGGAAATGATTTTAACCTAAGCACCTTGCTTAATTCAAAAACCTTTTAGAAGTAAGATCAGATCACCTTATGATTCAAAAATTAAACTAGACACCATGTCTATTTTAACTTAGAAAAATAGTCAATGCTCAATTTCAAAGGTGTATGAAGGTACTTCTAAACCTAAACATACTATAGCAAATACAAGTAGCATGAAAGTCTTGTAGAAGTTTATTCAAGTAGAGATGAAAAAACATGATTATGGTGAGTTTTTTTTTTATTATTATTATTTATAATAATGCAGGTTGGGATGGATATATGAATGGAACTAAACATGTTATGGATGAAAAACTTTAAACTAAATGAGATGGATGTTTGGATTGTAAAAAGTAAACATGTAGTGGAATGCAAAAGATAACTACTCATCAAATTTAAAGTCCATGAGCAAGACTTTCTCACCTTTATTTGATCATACTTACCATGACTCACATACTGAAATTTGTGAGTGATGCAACATCTTTGTTCCCGTCACTTGAGATATGAATTAAAGTCTTGTGACGTCGACCTCTTTCTTCAACATTGGATTTGTTATGTTTATTTTTTTGTTTTGGGGGGCATGGGGAAGGTCATAAAACCGGTCGTTTATTACCCCGCATAAGATATTAAAGTAGACAAACAAGGGTAATCCCGCTTGAGCAGGGGTTAATGGTTATTTCGATCACATGCTTAATTATAAGTCTATCAATGTTCTTAATTGCCTAGCTACCTTCCCCCAACAACGGCGCCAAAAATGCTTGTTGGCATTTCTAACGTCACTACTAAAAAGCAGAGATAAATCCTAACCCCTAGCAACAACATCAAAAATGGTTGGTATATAATTAACTTGTCATTAGCAACTAGCCACCTATTTATCACTATCATTCCTAAGCATGAATTAAGTTATCATCCTTAATCATATTGCTTAAGAAATAACTATAGATTTATATGTATTCAATATGACTAGACAGAAATAAAAGATATGAATATAAAGATAAGAATATAAACTAAGATCGGTTCGCAAGCGGACAGATAATTATACCGTTGTAGCATTTTACCTAGGGAAGTCTACCAAGTTGTCGATTTATATTTATACCACTTTGGGAAGGTCTATATATAGGACTTATAAACTATAACTTATACTATTGATGTGAAAGGTAAACCATAACTAGAATCCTACTCATAACAGGGATAAGTCACGTGATAAAAAAGATATATATAATAAATAATGATAATGATCGGTGATCATAAATAGATAAATATCGAGCTCTTCTAGTCATAACAATAGCTAGCCAATGGATAAATTCAGGAATAAATACTAAGATAATTCTATAACTACGTCAATGAATAACTCTAATTAGTGCAACTACATCTAGCAATCATTGTTAAGTTAACCCTATATCATTATCACATGTAAAGAGGCATCAACTAATGAGGGTATTAAGACACCAAGGTCACCTCCTTCGCGACCGTACCCATGCTAGTCCTACGTGCGGAGGGTGGACTACAGAGGAACCAACACATTTGTCACTGCGCGGACTACCACACGTCCCGGCACGTCAGGGTGCACTCGCAGATAAACAAGATATCTAGACACCACGTCTACATATTGTCTACCATCTACCCAGCGGCCGCTTGGGTAAACGCTATACGAGCAATTACATGAATTCAATAAGATCAAACCAACTATCCTAGACATATAATCAAAGTAGACAATGACTATTGCAATTAAGAATATATAAGAGATTAAGAACAATATTGTCTGAATCATAATGAATACAATAAGAGAAAGGTACTAGATCTATACCGAACTCCGCGCTCCGCATGCACGCCGTGGGCTCCGGATCCCGCTGAAGAACTAGAACTCTTCTACTTCTAATCTAACTAGGCTAAAGCTATGAACTAGAGAGGCTCTGATGAACTAGAGAAGGCTCTTGATGGCTGGATCTCCAAATGACTTGATGCCTTTAGGGAGGGGGTCTACCCCTTTATTTATAGCCCGGTGGGATCGACGTGCGCCGCAGGATCAAACCGACGTAACCAAGGGCCAAGATGACTCCTCGTAGGCGGTGGAGGAAGCTTCCAGAAGGGGGGCCGAAACCCTAGCAGGGGGGCGCCGGGCGGCCCCAAGGTGGGGCCGGCCGGCCCCACTTTTCCTCCTCTCGGGGTCCCGTTGCTTCGGGTGTCTTCTAGATGGTTCCTGAGACCAATCGTGATATTTCCGTGGCAGATAAGTTTTCGTGCTTATTTTGCACTAGAATCCCTCATTTTCGGCTTTTCTAAAAATCACCCTGGAAAATACATAATATACAAAACTCGTGGAAATTGTCAGATAAAACCCTAGACTAGTGTGTTTTCTTGTTTTCCTTCGAGTAAAAAGCCCTAGTAAAAGTTGACACTAACGAGTGTCAACAAGTACCGTTTGCAATCTCCATGGGGAAAGGCCAAGAACCCCTCACAACTTGTCGGTGTGGCCAAGAACAATCACTGGGCTTGCTCACACCTTCTCCTCGCTGCTCCAACCGTCTAGGTGGTGGCAACCACCAAGAGAATAAGCAATCACGCAGCGAGAACGATCACTAGTGCCACTAGATGCAAGAACTCACAAGCAATGCACTAGAATCTCCCCTAATCTCTCTTTGGATGCAAGCAATCAAGCAAGATAAGAGGAAGAAGGTTGGCTCAGCTCTAGGGTGCTCAAGAATGATCAAAATGTGCAAGAGTTGCTCCCCAAGCTGGCCAACATGCTTATATAGCCCTCACACAAACAAATGAACTGTTATGTTCTAGGTGGGGCTGACTCGGGGCCATCAGACGCTCAGATGCCTAGCATCGGACGCGTCTGACGCTTGCCCCTGAGCACCAGATCATTGCCATGTGTCCTCGTTTGAATTTTACCATTACCCACGCACTGAGGAGGCATCGGACGCTCAGGTGACCTGCACCGGACGCATTCAATGCACACACGACTACACTGAAATAGCGTGCGTCAGATGGCCTACACCGGATGCTCAACAGAATGCCGGACGCAACACAGAAAGGTTCAGAATCGTGCACGCACACATTGGACGCGTCCGACGAGGCGGCATCAGACGCCCCTACGTCCGATGAACGCACAGCCCGCGTTCTGACAAGATTTTGCTTTGCTCCAGACGCGCAGGAGAATAAGCCCCGGACGCGCTGATGCACAAACTGTGCAGCGCCAGAAACGCTGTGTCTTCGCAAGGTCACCGGACGCGTCCGACGCCTCGGATCTGAGCGTCCGATGCCCCTGGAAGAGCTCATTTCTCTCTGAAAATCGCCGAGTCCCGCCTCGCAAGCCAGCGGGAGGGATTTTCACCTAAACCCCAAGTACCCTTGCCCTTATGCGCCAACACCAAAGTGTCTCACCACTTATGCACGTGTGTTAGCATTTTCCAAATGAATTTTGTAGGAGTTAAGGTTAGCACACTAGGTTCTAATGCAATACATGAGGTTAAACACCTAGTGGCACTTGGATAACCGTTTTTGACACATGATCACTCCTCTTAATAGTACGGTTATCTATCCTAAATATACTCACACCCTCTATGGTGTCTTGAGTACCAAAAACAAATGGCCCTATAGGTTATACCTTTGCCTTGAGCCCATTTGCCACTATTTTATCTCCTCTTTCTCACTTGGAGCACTTGTGGCCATCTCCATCCATCACCTTGCTCCATCTTGAGTGGACCATCCATACTAAAGCTACACACATGCTTAACCAAATGGATTAGTCCAAGATTTCATCAATTAGCCAAAACCAAACTAGGGCCTTCAGTTGTCCTCTATGGGAAGACTCTGCTTCTTCAAAGTTGATGTAGCTAGTGTAGGCCGGACCTTGTGGCATCGGGTCAGCACCGTAGTAGTGTGTGGGCTGCACATTAGCAAACCGTGCCGATGCGCTCCTCAATGGTGCGGCTGCTGTAACCTACAGATTGATAAGCAGAGAACGGGTGGTGTATAACTTGAGCTCCAGGTTAGGTAACCGGATCTCTCTGCCATTAATCTTCATTATCACCATGTTTCCTCTCTTCATCAAGGTCTGACCTTGGTGAAAGTAGTCATAGGATATATGACCACGTTTTCCTCCAATGTACGGAACTAGCGAGTTTTGCCACAAATCAAGATAGCTGGCAATCCGAGTTACCAAGGAGGTGCACTCGACATCGCCCTATACCTAAAAACCTCTAGCCACTGGCCTCATCATCATCACTGGGGAAACCTTCCTGCTCTTCACTATGGCATAAAGCAGCTTAAGCTCATCTATCCTCACTGTGCTAGTGTTTTGTAGAAAGAGAGTAAATGCCAACCATCTATGCATGAACCTCAATGTGAGCAATTGAATGCTACTAGTCTTAGCATGCGTGGGTGTATTTTGGTTGGTTAGATCTCACCAAAACTGCTCTCTCACGAAGTCGGGAATGGCAGCATCAACATTTATCATGCACTCAGCATGGAACCCTAGAGCTAAGCTTAGCTCCTTCCAAGTTAAAGTTTTCTCTTTCACAAAGAGTCAGAAATTTACCCCACTTTCAACAAAGTTCAGGGTCCACAAGAATTCGGCAGTAGTTTGCACCCTGGCTCAGAAATGTCTGCAAATCCCGTCCAACCCATGACTGAAAAGATGGTTTAAAATTCAGTGTCCATACCTGTGTCTCAGAGAAGCTCAGGATCATACACTGAGGTCAGGACGAATTTGCGGTCTTTGATGAGCTTGAACTTTTCCTTCTCCTCCTCATTCTTCCATTTGAGGTCAAGGAAGATGATGGCCTGTTGCTGGCGGGTGGCATCTTGTCAACCTACATGTCAGAGCTCGCTCGAGATGTAGAGCTCCGAGTTGAGCTTGTGGACCGGGACCGAAATCCACTTGATCCCTCTTCAAAGGCCACTCATCCTACAAGCAAGTGAAAAACCAAGAGAAACACAAAAGAGACTCTAGGAGCGAGGTTAAAAAATATGACAATGATAGTAACCGCTCTAAGAGTATGTTACTCCTGTGGGGATGAACTCCTCCACAAGAGGGTTAGTACAAACGAGCATAAATACCACAAAATGTGGGATATTGCTACCTCCACATAAACAAGAAAAACATAAGGAAGTAAATACGAAAAATAAATACACACAGGAATGAGTAAATCGAGTTAATAATAAAAGAAAGGTTAGAGGAACTTAGTAGTCCTTGCGGGGAAGGTTTCCACCACAAAAATTAGAGAGCCAATTATCTAGGGTTAGTGGTCTTTGTGGGCTGATTACCACCACAACCAAATTTTAGCAGAGTTTTCCCTGGACTGGATGATTATCTCCTCTAAGTTTGGGCAGCACCTACTTTACTTTTGCTTAATTCTTCTTCTCAATTCTAGCAGCACTTCCCCTCACTAGTCACTAAGCAACTTCCTAGCTCTTCTACTCTCCTTCTTTCTCACTTCTACCTTCTCTCTTTCTATCTTCCTCTTCTCTAGAATTGGGTTAGGCAAGAGCAGGGAGAGGAACTTCAGAAACTAGAGACAAAAGGTAAAAATTTGGATAGAGGGAAATGAGTAGAGCTCACTGGGAACTTGCCCTTTTATAGGAGAGGAGGGGGGAGACCGGCCGGTCTGGTGTGGGACCGGTCGGTCCCACACTGGGCCCTACTTGCCTCATCTTTGCTCTGGTGCTCCACCTCCCCCTATGCTGCACCTAGGTCACTCTTTCGGTGGAAAAGAAGAAGGGTGATAGCAGGTGGGTGGATAAGTATTTGGAATTCAATGTATACATGATGGGATGTGCAATGGCAAGTGGGTCCTAGTGTCTGTGGGTCCCGCTGGTTAATTATTTTTATATTTTCAGGTATGAGAAAAATACTAAATGGCAAAGAAAAATATTTTTGGTATTTTAGATATGATGTTGTCGGTCCCAGAGTTGGAGACCTTAAATCTTCTTGCTCTTCACGCCCCTCTAGTTGAGAGCATTGTTCTGGGCATGGCTTGAATGTGAACCTCTCTTCCTTACCATTGATATGAAATCGGATTTCTCCAGCCCCAACATCAATGTGAGCATTTGCAGTGCTCAAGAAGGGTCTTTCTAATATAAGTGGTGTCTTTAACGCTTCCTGCATGTCAAGCACAACACAATCGATTGGAATAAAGAAATCTCATCTTTACCAGAATATTCTTGGTGATTCCTTCAGGGTGACGGAGTGACTGGTCCGCTAGTTGAAGGCACATCGTCGTAGGCGTGAGTTTGGAGTAGCTGAGTTTGTCGAAGACCATCTTTGGCATGACACTTACGCTGGCGCCAAGATCGCATAATGCTTGTTCAAACACTTGATCCACAATCAAGCACTTAATAGTGGGGTATCCTGGATCTTTTTTTGATCGGTGATGTATTTAGGATAGCCGCACTACACTCCTCTGTGAGCTTAATAACTCCAGTGGTGGGTAGTGGCCTTTTGTTGTTCAGAATGTCTCTGAGGTATCTTGCATAGGTAGGCACTTGTAGAGCATCCAGTAGAGGCACATTGATATATAGGTGACGAATTACCTCTACGAATTTTCCAAACTGCTCATCCATCCTTTCCTTTCTCCGCCGATGAAATGGCAAGAAGTTGGCGTCATTATAATTGTGCTGAGATTCTTGTTCTAGTGGTGACACAACTTCTTCTACTTCTTCATTATTCTTCTCCTCAGGTGCTGCTGGCGGTGCCTGTACTCTTACTATCCCTCTAGGATGTGTACCTTCTGGATATGGGGGATCACGAGTACTCTTGCCACCTCTTGTAGTGATTGCATTGATTTGCTCAGGGTTAGTAGCAAAGGGCAAAGCAGCAGCCAACTTTGCTACTTATGATTCAATCTTTCTATTATAGCTCAGCTGATCCTGGATAGCAGAAGAAAAGCTTTCCATCTTAAGATTCATACTCTCTATGATCTTCTCATTAGAAGCAAGCCTTTGTGAAAATCCTTCATTGATCTTAGGTTGCGGTCTAATCAAATCCCTCAAGGATGGTTGTCTAATTTGATCCATTCCTTGGGTGTTACCAATGATGCTTAGATCTTCCAGCTGGTCAAGGGAATATGTGATTCCTAAATATCTTTCAGTTCTTGCTTGAGAATCCATAGCATCCTGAATAGCCTGACGAGCTTTTTTATAGTTGTCTCGCTGTTCGAGCCAGTCTAATAGCATATTTATCTTGGCTGAAACTGCACTCAACTCTTCCATTTCAGCTTCTTCACTCATCTTGCAATGCTGAGCATCGTCTAACGACCAGTCTTGATTAGAAGTTACCGTCTCCATGAGTAATTTGGCTTTTTTGATGGTGAGTGACAAAAATGTTCCTCCAGCAGTAGCATCTAGTTGCTCTTGTGCTCGTTTAGATAATCCATGATAAAATCCTTGCATGAGCAACCAATCCTTTATTCTATGATGGGGATAATCTGAGATGTAGTCTTGAAAGCATTCCCATGCTTCTAAAATAGGTTCATCTTTCTGCTGTTGGAAACTGGTAATCTTCTCTTTTAAGGCAGTGGTCCTGCCTGTAGGAAAGAATCTTTCAGAAAGATCTTTGAACAATCTACCCATGTTTTGATGTTTTCTTGATTTGCATAGAACCACTGCTTCGCTTTCCTAGTTAACGAGAACAGGAACAGATGAAGAAGTATGATGTCTTGAGCAATGTTCTTGATGATGAGTGTGCTACCAATCTCCAGAAATTCTGAAGATGAGCACTAGCATCTTCACCCTTCTTTGCACTGAATGGGTAGCTTGCACCATGTTGATGAGACTTGGCTTGAGCTTAAACTCGAGATTGTGAGTTGGAAGTATTGGTCCAGTGCGAATGTCCTTCGTGCTTGGAGCAGAGAACTCTCACAGAGTCTTGTTAGCCATGGCTCAGAAACTAGTGTGAAGCTGCCTCTTGATTGGTTTGATTGTAGTTGATGAAAGATGATGATGAATCAAAACTAATCCTGCAATACCCTGTATATGATATAGACAAAGATAAACAAGGGTAAGCCTGCTTAAGCAGAGGTACCTAGTCATGGTTCCATCTATAAGTATGCATTTGATCAATATCTCTTTATAGATTAGCCTTTTCCCGGCAACAACGCCAAAAATGCTTGTTGACACCTCTTAACGTCACCATGTGTCATCCCCAGTAGTGACATCGAGAGGTGTGGTATTAAATCATGCAACTATCTCTGAATATAAATATAAATATGTATCCGCAAGCGCACAGATGAAATACCATTATAGCACTTTATTGGGAGTCAACCCAATTGTCATATTTATTTAATCCCATGGGAAAGGACAGCTAGAGAATATTGATGTGTATACATACTTAGATAGAATCAACATGACAAGGACATACTTATGTAGGGGTAAGCCAAATAGATATATATGGTAAGTGTAGGGCAATGATAAATCACTCAGAGATAGAAATAGAAACTCTCTAATATAGCAAGGCAAAAATAGATTAGTTAAGAGATTGAATTCTATGTCTTTACATCTACTCTAGTACGCTACTCTCATCTATAGCACTGATGACTCTAAAGTACCCACAAGAAACATCACAAGGGAGGTTTGTGAGCATAGCACGCTCCTCTTTCGCAACCACGCTCTGCTAGTCTAATAAATGGGGGGGTGAAATACATAGGACTCAACAGGAATGTCACACCCACGATCTACCACCAAATCCGGCCTACAAGGTGCATTCAAAGGTAGAGAATATCTAAGCACCACATTTACATAATATCTACCACTCAACCCACTCGAGTAATGAGCTAAGCGCTTTATGATCATATGAGATAGTTCATCATCAATCAATAATATATCAAGCAAAACACTAGAATAAACTAGGAATTTAATAAACTGAAACATAATAATTAAGAAAAAAGTCATAATGAAAAAGAGATATACAAAGCTATACCAGCCTTCGAATGACGACTCCAGAATCCTGAGCGTAGCTCAACTCTACTTAAACCTTGCTAGCTAATGCCTAACTAGAACTTAAAGTATTGGAGTTCTAATCTAATTCTCTGAGGATGGAACCCTTCGCTCTCTCTAAGACAGGAAATAATGAATTAGGGTTTCTTGGGCTCCCCTCCCGAGGGGGTCCTGTCGTTCTTTTATAGCCCGGTGGAGTGAACGTGAGCCATCGGATTAAACCGACATTGGCAGGCGGCTGAGATCTCTCCTCAAAGGCGGTGGAGCAACCTGGGCGAAGTGGACCGCGAGGGACCCCTAGGCCAGACCGGCCGGTCTGGGGTGTGACCGGTCGGTCCTACCCTAGGCCCGCTCGGCCTCCGCTTCGGTGCATTGCCTTCTGGTCTCTTCTAGATTATTTCTGCGTTGCTGTACCGTCCATTTGTGCATTCCACGCTCCGATATGCTTCTAGGATTGCGTCTTTTCCGTTATTCACCTGCAGAAATAGCGAAACACCAAAACTCGTGGAATTCGGTTAGTGTAACCCCTATTCCTATGCTGGTGATCTCAAATGTACCCTCTTTGGTATTTGGTTGACCTATAGATTTGGTAATTAACAACCGTCAACACACCCCCATTTATAGGTATAGTAGGATGTGAATATGAAGGAAGAGCATGCTATATTCTCAAACTTTCCGTAGTATATCCCTTATGGATAAATATAATGCTAACTCTTAGCGATGACAACTGAGTATGATTTTACTAACCATAGTATGCATTGACATGTAGTTAGGAATAACTTAGAAATATCTCTTGATGTTCTACTAGTAATTCTAATAATATAGCTAGGAGTCTCTATCTGTTTACACTGATGATTTATACTTATCATTATCATTTATCTTATGACTTACCTCTCCATTGAGTAGTGGAAACCTGGTTATATTCATCCATCATAAGTCTAGTCATACTGCATTCCTATACACAAGTGAGTAGACCTTCTCAGCGGTAAAATATAAATAACAATACCTAAAAACTCTCCTGGTAAAATGCTACAATGGTATTTCATCTGTGCACTTGTGGATACCTAGTTTTCATATTCTAAGATAGTTACATGATTTAATACCCACTCTTGACAACATTGCTAGGGATGATAACCTAGTATTTTATAATGACGTTAAAGAGTGCCAACATTTACCATGCATGTGTAGAGGATTTCTAGGGTTGTTTAGGCACTATGTTAGGCTAGTGATAGCTACATTTTGAGCCCTAGTTAACATATGCATTTGGTGATTTGGATTTTAATCAAATGATGAGAAATTAGGAGATGAATTGATGAACTTGGGAATGGCGACTTAACTTTGGGATTAGGTGACTTGTAGGCCACCAAGATCTGAGATGGAACCTTATTCATCATCACTTCCAAGCTAGAGAGATGGATTTGGTCATTCATGAGTTTTCTTACAAAAATGTATAGAAATGTATTAGTGAAATTCAAGAGATGTATGAGAGGATTTAGAGATTGCATTGAGCTTTACTCTAGAGATGATGGATCAATTACCAAGCTTCCTCTTGCATCCATGCATAGAGAGAATCATGAGTTAGGGTTGGGAGATGATTTCAAGGCAATGAGAAGAGAGAGCACTTGAGCTCACCATGGATGGAGATGGTGATGAAGACGGATTGCTGGCCACTTCCTTGGTCTTCTTTTTCTTTTTCTCTTTTATGATCCTTCCCTTGTTCTCCTTTCTCTCTCTCTAGTTCATTTTGTTCTTCCTTTGTAGAGAGGGAGAGTATGGGTGAGTGTGTGAGAGATAGAGGGAGAGTGAGCTGAATCTATAGGGATAAGTTTTCACTTTTCTGCTGACATATGGGGCCATGGGGATAAAGAATTGGACAACTCTTCCAAATTGATTCAGCTGAATTGATGATCTGGTGGACAGTGGCGGAGTCAGCGTAATGTTCTGTGAATTAATGAATTGTGGGAATTTGACCTAGAGAAGAGGGATTTTGGCATCAAGGCCATTAATCATGTCCTAGAGATTGATAAATATCTTCGAAGGGATTAGGGAGGTTGATCGACTTCAAATTATCTTCTCAAATTTAACCGCAGCTTGACCATGATTGATTCCTGGTTGATTTGGGTTGATTTTGGAGAATTTATAAGGTTGATTAACGAATTTGGAGTCCTTGTAGTATCGAGAACTAGGAACTTTTGGAGAGATCGATAAGGTGATTCTTGGGCTAAAGCGGGGCAGTGCAAAGTCATCTTTTTTATATTTGTTTTTTACCTTATTGTTGCTTATTATTATTGCTACTACTTGTTTCTATCATTTTTGTTAGCTACTTATAAAGCTAAGCTAAATGTAATTACTCAGAAATTTAAACATGAGGAGAATTAAAAACAATGCATTGCACAAAATAAGTATGAGATAAATACCAATTTAACTTTGGCAAAGCTTAAGATATTTCATTCTTGAGTGGAGATTCTCCTTTTTTTCCAAATTGATTGAGATGAGACGGTTGAAGGTTCCTCCTTTCGCTATGTCTTCTTGGAATTTGATAGTTTGTTGGTGGGCTCTTCTCTTGGCTTGTTTGTGTTGAGGAACTAATTTTTAGTTCCTGTAACATTGAATATTTAAACACTGATTTAGAGTATTAAACATACAGTAATTACAAAACTAATTTGTCACTCAAAGACTAATTTGAGAGACAAATCTATTAAACCTAATTAGTCCATGATTTGATAATACTATGCTACAATGAAAATTTGCTAATAAAGGATTAATTATGCTTAATAGATTTCTCTTGTTAAGTATTACGTGGCGGTGCAATTACTTTTTTTTATAATTAGTTTATGTAGCATCCTTCTAGTTAGTATCCCAATATTTGATGATGTGACATAAATTACTTTTTAGTCTCTCAAACCAAATAAAAAAGTGGTCCAACAAGCTCCCCCTCCTAAAGCCCCAAAATTTAGTTGACCCCCAAAATGTCTTCCTCAAACCCAATTCTTGTTGGGACACCCTTTGCCCCCATTTAGCTGTTGCTGCCGCCATTTGCCATTTCTCCTCTCTCACATTAAATGCTGAAGGCCGCTCGGCACTCACTCCCAAATCCTCCTCGGCGGCCTCTCTTGCCCTATGGCTTGTTGGGACGAGGAGAACATAGTTTGGACATTTCTCCGGCCTTCTCTCTCCTCGAAACTAAGAAATGGTAAAATAAGTCCGCCACCACAATGGCGTCGTTTGCGGTGTGTGCTAACAAATTACACCAGCCAAATTCGCCTTACTTTTATAATTAGTTTATGTAGCATCCTTCTAGTTAGTATCCCAATATTTGATGATGTGACATAAATTACTTTTTAGTCCCTCAAACCAAATAAAAAAATGGTCAACAATCCTCCTAAAGCCCCAAAATTTAGTTGACCCCCAAAAAATGTCTTCCTCAAACCCAATTCTTGTTGGGACACCCCTTGCCCCCATTTAGCTGTTGCTGCCGACTGCCATTTCTCCTCTCACATTCGTACGAAGCCGCTCAGCACTCACTCCCAAATCCTCCCTGGCGGGCTCTCTTGCCCTAGCTGGACGAGGGAGAACATCGACTCCGCCCGTGGCTAAGTCCGCCACCACCGGCTAGGTTGACAGGGGGCACGGAGGGAGAATTCCAAGGTAAAGAAGATAGAGAATGATGACTTTGGTAGGGAGAACAAGAAAGAAGATAGAGAATGATGAGTGGGTCGCTTGTCAGTGTTAACTAGAATGAATTTAGAGTTTCATTTTAGGTTTTTCTTGTCATATATATAAAAAATGGACAGTAAAAGTAGATGAGCACCTAAATCAAAAGTGTGGCCTGATTTGGTTGCTCTAGCACGTTGGTTGTTGATTATTTATATTTTATATTTATCTAAATATAAATATGGAATGTATCTATTGTAAACTTTCTATAAAAACTTCGTACAAACTATAGCAATAAAGTTGTCTAAATTTACTAAAAAATCACACATGTAGATGATATGATGATACACAATCTTATAAAATATCTTGTCCAAACTTCGATTTCGTTTGTAAGATATAAAAATAGCAATTTTAAAGCCAAAATGTTGTCCAAATGATTTGTTAGAAATTTGTTATTTTTATATCTCACAAACGAAGTCAAGTTTGGACAAGATATTTTACAAGGTTGTGTATCATTATACTCCCTCCGTTCACAAATAACTTATCTTTTTTTTAACTTTCAATAATCGTGTTTGACCATTCATCTTATTTAAACTTTTTAAATAAATATTATATATCTTGTTATCATTTATATTATCATTAGAGATACTTTAATAATAATTTATTTATTTTATAATACATACAAAATTTTTGAGTAAGATGAATGGTCAAATGTAGTTGTTGAAAGTTAAAGAAGATAAGTTATTTGTGAATGGAGGGTGTATCATCTGCATGTGTAATTTTTTTTTAGTAAATTTAGATGATCTTTTTGCTGCAGTTGTTTAAAAAAAGTTAGTTTAAACTAGATACGTTTCCAATATAATAATAATGGCACCGTTCTAATTAAAATTATAGAATATTAATAATAGAAAGGGAAAAGGGGGACGACGCCCCTCTCGTCTCTCCTCCGCCTCCGCCTGCCTTCGCCCGGGAGAGGCGAAGCGGCGCCCGGGTGAATGCCGATGGCAGCGGCCTCGCCGGAGAAGCTTCACTGCGGCGAAGTGGGGTCTGGTGACGAAGAAACGGAGGAGGCGGAGAGGGCTGATGCCGAGTTGATGGAGCAGCGGCTCTCGGATCAGTCGCTGCAGGAGAAGGCGCAGCGCATCCAGGGCCTGCTCACCAGAGGGTCCGAACGCCTCCCTGACCGCGGCAGGAAGCTGCGCGCCATGCTCGGTGCCATCCACCGGGAGCAAGACCGCCGCCGGGCTCGAGGCGACAGGGCACGAGCGCCGGTGAGTCGCTCTTATTCCTTCCTGAGGTATTAAGACTAGAGGTTCTATTTTACACGGTGCTCCAAGCTGGTGTAAAAAACTTTGTGTGGGATGAATTGAGGGAGGAGGTGGAGAGTTGTGCTTCACTTCAAGCTCCTATTCAACGAAATGCCTGCAAGCCGTGTGAAGTCTCTGCAGAAGTGACGCAAAGATGTGCAATTTTGGACGTGCGCAAAGAATCTGAAATCAAAATTAGAGCTTGCTAGAGTATATGATCAATTTGTCTTACTGTCTGGTAATGCCTAGCATGTGTAGCTTAAATTGTGCCCAGCCTAAATAGCTAACAGGATGGTTTCTGCAATATAATGATGTGGAATTATGGCAGACCACTGGAAACTGGAGTGTGATAATTGTACAATATAGAAAGGTTTGGTAACTTGATTTGCGTGCCTGGTAAGCCTTGTTCTGGGTTTCTTTCTTGCAGGGTAATGAAGCATGTGAAAGGATAGTCCGTTCAAGGTGTATTGAATCATCTGGTACGTTACTAATGTATAATATCATTTTAGCAACTTTCTAGATTTTGGAGTTTCGAAATACCATGTAGAAATTCATTGTTCATGACATGATTACATACTCTCAAAAAGTAAAATGCAAGGTTATATACTTTCATGTTTGCACTTATGAATATTCAGTGTAATATATCGATATTGAACGAATGATGATTATCCTTTCTATGTTTTTCATATTCTAGACTTAATGCTGTTGCTTAATGCAGTTCCAGTGTTGTCTGTTTATGTTAGTTTGGGCTTTATAATATTCTGACTATTTTATTTGTAACTATCACTCTATTCTGTTTATCTGTAACTTCTTTAGGGCATCTTTTCATGTGCATTTCTTTCCATAAGATATGTCTTTCTTGTTCTTAACCCTTTAAATAAAACATAAACACTGTAATTTCACAAAACTAAGGGTGTTGGAGTGGATTGAGGTGAAATTTAAATTAATTTCCACCCCAACCCACTCCAAGACACATGGATCGAGGACAACACATGCCTAACATTGAAAATAGAATGCAAGTTTGCATAGCTCAAATGAAATAATAATGTTTTCATGGAGGGTTATCATGTTGTATTTGAGGGACTTGTTGATAAGTGAATATTCATCATTTGGTTAATTAACCTTTGTCTTCAACGTTTGATATAACTGAATACTGACATTGTAAGATTTTTTATATAGATTTTCGAATTATTGAATCTATATAGATTAGAAATTGTTAAAATATCTGGGTTATAGCAAATGAATACTGAAAGCTATATGATACCCTAAACTATGTTGTAAAAGAACAATGAATTCATATCTGTGAAATGGAAATTGACACTTATGACTTGCTGTTATGGCCATGTTGCTAGATACAATGAAGGCAAATCATTGCCGTTGTATGGATCAAGTATGAAGAAAATCTGCTTTTTTCTTTTCCACCATTCACAAATCCAACTACTTGTTCAGGTGTGGATAGTTTGAAAAACAGTATGCTGATTGAGTTTTGAGCAGTTTTGATAACATTATTTATTGGTCTGACCAAGTTGTTTATACCATCTGTATATCCTCTGTACCTTTGTCTCTATATGCTTTTTTTTATTGATTTCTTTGTTGTTCAGATATGCATTTCCTAACTTCTTGTAGGTTTGCGTAGTGACCTCAGTAGAGTTAAAGTATCAGTGGCTGATTTCATGTCTTCATTTGGAATGGATAAAGAGGTGAATATCTTACTGTGTTACTTAAATATCTTTTCTTTTCTGTGCAAACGTTTATGTTATGTACATTAGGCAGGCATCAACATATCTAGTTTGGAAATAAAAAGTAGGAGCCAAAACAAGCCTAGCGCTTTGATAGAAAACAAGGGGAAGTTATATGAAGACAAAGACTCTTGTGGAGCTTCTTCACAACCAATGAATTCATTTCATGAAGAGTTGCAGCTGGACACCTCAGAGAACACGGGGAAGACATCTTCTGGTGATGCCTCTAGCATCAATTGCCACAATAGAATGCGGGAAGAGGTTCCCACTCCCTCTCGTAAAAGGTTGGTATCATATGCTCTTTTGTCGACTTTCTAAAGATGAAGATCTCCTTTTTTTTATGGAGTTTTGGAATTTCATTTAATTAAGTAGCACTACATAATAAAAAAAATCTGCATATTCGTTTTATTGCTGCTGATGATAAGACAAGTGTTCAGGCTTCCCACCTGATTGCTTATAAAGAAAATGCATAAGATGCTGTATTGTACCTTATTTATACTTAAGTATAAACTAACAAACAGAACTAACAGAGTTTGCCAACAAAAGAGGTTCAACCCAGCTAAGGCAGTTATCAAAAAAAAAAAAAAAAAAAAACAACAACTAGCTAAGGCAAATAAAACGATCTCGGTTACAGGTCAAGGGCCCAACAAGCAGCACATATGCTGGACAGGGACCACTAGAGAGAACGACTATCCTGCATGAGGTATGAGCTGCAGATCATCTTGATTGCCTTTCTCCATGGCCTGCTTGTGGAAGAAGAGTACCATCACCTTCAGACTCTCCACTCCATGCATCAACTGCTTCTCCATCTCCGCCTTCTGCAAACCTGCCGAATAATTGAGGAAGGAACAGATCATACAGATAACCTCTGTAGGGGATTTGATTGTCTTGTCTTAGAAACAGACAGCATTTCTTGTGCGCCATATTGCCCAACAAAATGTCACCAGCCCCACTGCATATACAGTTTTACCTTTTGGTAAACTAATCTTTATCCAAATCCAAAACTGCTCAAAGTTGTAAGATCTACAATTGACTCCAAAAGCTAGTTCGATCTCGCAAGTCCCTGTTCGTCCAAATAAAAAAATAAAAAATCTTGCAGTCCCTGCGTCTTGGGTGGTGGAAAGAATCATTGGCACTGCAAGACGTTTGGTTGGATCTTCTCCTGCTGTGGGGCCGCCACACATCCGACTTTAAGAGGTCACAAACACGCCCATAGGCAATTAGGCTCCAAACGCAATTAGCAGTCATGCACCCAAAGAAGAGATGATCTACTGTTTCTTTTTCTGTACAAAAGGCACAGATCTCATTTCCTTTCCATTTGCATCTTTTGAGATTATCCTTGGTGATGGTGATAATAGCGATTTCAAGCAAAAGTTTGTTTTTAATTTTGCCCATACTCATTCCTGCTTAGCTGTAGTTTTGACAGAGAAAACTCCTGATTTCTCCCAATCCCATTTTGCCTTGTTATTTTCATCATTAACATTACTTCTATACAGAATGTACTGTAGTCTCCTTAGCTGGCTCTTGAGATCCTCATGAAGCCATCTCCTAAAAGTAAGACGCCAATTCCTATTTTTCATAGTAGCCACTGAGCAAAATTGTTCTTTTTAAATCTCAAACAACTTTGTGAACTCCTATCCTTGAGGCATACTTGTCCTCACCACTTATCGTGCCAGAAACTAGTGTTTTTCCCATTTCCCACTAAGCAAATCATTCCACACAGTTTTTTTTTATTTACCTGGCAGGAGCTCTGCCTCTCAATTAAGGAAAGAAATAGAGTTTATGTACATAGCAGGCCCATAGGCCTCTGATGCCCACTGAGGGCACACAAGGACCAGGTCACACACCCTCCACCATCTGTGGAAGAAGTTCTAAGTAGCTAAGGTGGGTTGGTAAAGACCCTAGAACGCAGATCAATATCCTCTTTGATTTTGGAGGCCACCTGCCGAGCATCCATTGCCACATTTTGAAAAATCCTTCTATTTCTTTCCTTCCATATGTTCCACATTGTGTAGATGACCATCCCATTGAAGTGTCGGTGCCGTTGTCTTGGTGTTTTGGCAGCCACTTCTTCCCACCATGCCTTAATGTGGGTCGGCTGGACCTGGGGTTGTATTAAGTCAATGTCGAAATGCTCCCACACGAGCACAAGGGCTCAGACCTCTTTAGCCATCGGCAATAGCAGGCACGGTGAAGTGCTGATTCCAGTGGCCCATTGCACAGCACACATTTTGTTCTGTATGAGAATCCAAGCAAACATTTTACATTTATTTCAGTGTGTGCCTTCCAGATGAGGTCAGGACGGAAGCTCTGGAGTGACCCCTGGAATTGTATGCAGTATGCTGACTTAGTTGAGTAAATACCATCAGGCGTCCACTTCCATATAATGGAGTCTCTTACTCCTGGCTGCTGCTGGATGTTCTGGATTCTGAGCCACAGTGAGACGAATTCCTCTGAGTGAGTGGCTGTGGAGATCCTGCCCCTAAGCAAGTGTATCCAGCTGTTATTATGCAGCTCCTGTTGAACCAATCGGTTCTTTCTTTTCACCAGCTCGAAGAGGTGCGGTGCTAGATTTTTGGGAGCTTTGCCATCTAGCTAATTCTGGTGCCAGAATTGTGCTTTCATGCCATCCCCAATCGTGACGATAGTTGAGGCATTGAAGAGAAGCCTGTCGGTTGGTTTGCAAGGCAAGTCTGAACCCCCCATGGCTTGGAGGGATCCTTCCAGTCTTTGCCGTAACCAGCGCAGTCGAGCGTTCTCCTAAACTTCTCCAAATCCGATGCCCTGAGGCCCCCAAGCTCTTTGTGTTTGGCCACCGTCGGCCAGTTGACGAGGCAGTGTCCCCCACTTGGCTATAGTTGCCTTTCTTGAGGTGTACTATACCACCATTTTTCATATATTTCATCTTCACGACCTGCTGCCAAATTCCAATCCAGTTTTCCACCTTGCACCAACATTTGCAAGGATGACTAATATTCATTTTTCTGAGGTCCTTAATTCCTAACCCCCTTTCTCTTTGGGTTTTGTTATTTTGGGCCATTTAACAAGATGATATTTCTTTTTCACCCTTCCTCCTTCCCCCCCAAAAAACTTGGAAATAATCTAATAAGACTTCCAAAATGCAATTTTGAGGTATACACTAGTCGTTCTAGTTTTCTATTATGTACTTGAGAGTATCATATGCTGGAAAGGACAATAGAATACAGGGATCATGATGATAGCATGTCATGTCTTTCTATGCAGTTGTATCGGCACTGATTAATGGTACAATTATTTCTACATGACCACTACTCATGGATGTCTATAAGTGTAGATTAGCTGCTGTAATCTGTTTTTTATCCTGCGGATTTTGTTGTTGCATGAGTAATGTAACTGACATTTATTAGGAAAGGAGCCGCTGATCCAGTTAACTTCTCAATGCGACTGAGATCAAGAAAGGTTAGTATGGACTTCGACATTCTTGCCATCATGATTTTGTGCATTGCTTGTTCTTTTTTACCACCAGAGACCAGACTGCTATATTGATGTAGCATTTGTGCTGGATTCTTTAATTTGATTACTATAATTGGTAGATCCTCAAGCATGTTAGTTTTTTGGACATGGAAAAGTGGTTTGTTTGTGTTTGCCTCAAGCTCATTGATGATGTGGAATGGCTACTAGAATTTCGAACTGTGGGTAATGAAATACTGATTCATAGGTGTCTTAACAAGAGTTGGAGAGCCTAAACAAACAGTCATGCCTTAACAAGAGTTGGAGAGCTGGGATGATTCCATCACAAAAAATAAGGATAGGATCATTGCATCCCACTTCATCCCTAAACCAAACGCAACCTTAGTTTGAAGTTACAACCTGTGCTACCCTATATGGTAAAATGCTTTACTTCTACCCTTTGTTTTGTTTTTGCCGGAGTGTTATTAAAATGAATCCTGTGGTATTTGTGACTGTAAGTAGAGATCTTCGCATGTGGACTTCTAGGCACTGTTAGATAAGTGCTTTTCTCGCAGTCATTGTTATTACATGACTCCTCCCACAAAGTGTTATCTCATTTTTGTATTGTGATTCAGGAAGAGGTTGTTCTTTTGGATGGAGATACACCCCATTCAGAATCTGCTCAGGAAACATCCAATAACTGGTAAATGTTCTGATACAGTTAGTCATTTTGCTTGTGCTATAATTATCATAAGTGTGAACGTATACATCATACTTCATAGGCTGTTAACTATGCATACTTAGATGGCTGGTTGATATCTTGGTATCTGCAACTCTGCTTTATTTTTTTTTTCTCGAAAACGCAGGAGAGCTGTGCTTCATTATATTTAAGAAGGGAAAGGGGCAAGAGCCCAAACAACCCTACAAACACCACCACATGCACACACGCACTCACGCCCCACCAGCATTAGAATTTACATTGTGCCCGAGAAAACACAAAAGGCGACCTAAACTAAGCTGAACACTCTAGCTACCAGGGAGGAGGGCAGTCAAGAATGATAGCCCTCGAGCCCCTGCCATAGACCACAAACAGCGCTCCTCGCCGTCTAAGATCAGCGCACCAGCTAGGTTTGGGGCTGCTCCATCAAAGACACACCTATTGCGATGATTCCATAAAGTCCAAGCTCCAAGCATAATGAGAGAATTAATTCCTTGTCTCATCAACCCATCAGTAGTGCTGCTAGTTTTTTCCCACCAAGCATGGAAGGATAAGTCTGTATGCTTGGGAGACAAGGAACTCTGCTTAGGGTTTAGGGTTTAGGGTTATGTTCTGCGCTAGTATCTGACTTATGTTGGAACACCATTTTTTCAGGGATGAAGAGAAGCTATACTATCCTTCAAGGTTGGCAATTAATCTAGATTGTTTGATCTTCTTTCGAAACACAGTTCATCGCCATTTTATTTGTGCCTTATTCACAGGGAACACCTTTGTTCTGTTGAGATTTCTTCTGATGACATCAGATGCCTCCAACCTGAATCATTGCTGTCCTCACCTATAATGAACTTTTACATCATGTAAGCACCGTTCTCTTTTGCTTGCTAAAAGCATTGATTTTTTATGTTGTTGAGACTTCAGAAGTAATAATGGGCTTAACAAATTCAGTTGCTCATATTGAATTCGATGATGTATTCGAGTTTATACATGTGAACTGGATTTAGTTCACTTTTGGCATATGTATCAATATGGAACATTCAAGACCTGGGAGTTTTGGAACTTCTACCACATTTTAAGATAATTTAATCTGCTAGCATTGGTGCCAAGTATTTCTTAATGAGGCCTCAAAAGATCAGCTTGTGCTTTTACATGAGTTGTGGGATAGATTTACTTGTCCCGCCCCAAATGTAGGTCATTCTAGGATTCTAATTGGTCAAACTCCTTTACTTTGGCCATCAATATATAAAGAGTAGCGTAGCTTGACAACACATGGTCGATGTTACTAGATTGATTATGGAAAATACTTTACATTTTTCACTATGTAAGACATACTTTTATAAAAAATTCAAGCAAAGCGTCATATTGGAGACCATATCGATGTCCTGAACATACATTTGGAACCAGATGTAGTTAGTTGATTCTAGAAAAAGTGTATATAGCACAAGTTAGTGACACAGGAAAATGGACTGAATTCAAAGGCTATGATTTACATAATTCTTACCACATCTGAGAAACATGATGCATTGGGGCAGAACTTTTTTTTTCCCCAGAACATGTAGGAGAACTCCATGTCATTGCATTAAGAAGATATTTTGCTATATCTAGGTTGTTAGATTACATCTATCGTCAAACAGCCTCTAACAGGAAGAACTCAATATAGATTTGAAAAAGGGAATTCATGGATATTTTGCCACTATTATAACAAATGTGGCTGTCCAATTAACAAATTTAATATAAGCTTACGATACTGCAAATTTTGAGGCAAACTTATTGTTCATGAGCTAGCTGCTAGCCTATCATACATTCATACTTGTATATCATGATTTTTATAAATATATAATATAATTATGAATATAATTGCAAGTAGGCCACTGTCATACCTGGGTTGTCATGTGAGTTTTTGCTTTCCAAAATGGCCCAATGTAGATCCTTAAAAAAAAGGGTCCAAGATAAACTGTTATGGCCGGCAAGACATATGCTAGGAGGAGGCCCATTGGTGGCTGATAGCAAGGCGCAGAAAAGGGGGCTTAAGGCCCAGAGAGTATTATCTTTAGTCTATTTACCTATTATTAGAGTTGGGAGTCATATAAATATAGGACTTGTAAACAGATTGAACTTTAAGCAAGGAGTAATCAATTTACTCGGCTTCCCTCAGGGAGCCGGGAGTTTTCCCTGCCCTAGCCGCCGCCGCCTCCTCACGTGCAGCCACGGCGCCTAGACGCCGGAACCCTGTCTTCAAGCCTCGTTCTTCCTCCCTCCACTCCTACAATCTACGACCTAGACTCGGTAGGGATCAAGCTCCTACCAATCTGGTATCAGCAGTCTCGGGATCGATCATGTCTTCCCCTCCGCCCAGTGCTGCCCTCCAGCCGCCCACCACCCAGCCACCCACCACCCAGCCGCCAGCCACCACCACCCAGCCTCCGGCCACCACCACCCTGCCCCCGATGTCCCAGGTCGCGGGCTCACCGGCGTCCACAGGGGCGCTCGCCAACTTCGGCTCGCAGCCGCCAGCATCGGAGGCCATCGTCTTCACACCTGCGCAGATGACGGCCGCGATCCTCGACCTAGGGCAGGCTGTTGCCGGCATTAGGGCATTCCTCTAGGGACCCTATGCACCACAGCACCCTCCCCCGTTCTTTCCGTCGCAGCAGTCGCAACAGCAGCTGCCTCCACCACCGGCCTTCACCGCTGCCTCGGCACCGGTCATCTCCTATCAGTACGGGATGCCGCACGTGGGTTCTGCTGCTCCGTCCTCCCACGACACATCGGTGCCTTCCCAGGGCATCCCCATCCATCAAATCAGGTTCCCGCCTTCACCGTCGCCCCTGCCGACATGCGTCGCGGGCTCCTCGGCCCCCATCTACACGGTGGCCAGCACCAGCACCCAGCCGCACCTGCCTCCACCCCCGACGACAGGGATTGGCATGGCGCATGGCGGTGTGCCGGCCTCGGGGGTCCTCTACGGCGGTGTGGATGGTCCTCTCTTCCACGGGGGCAGCTTGACGCCGTCGTTCTTCGCCACGTCCCCCTCGCCCGACCGCACGGGTGGGGCGCCCGCGGCTGCTGCACATGAGCCACCGCCGCCCAGATTCTCCAAACTGGAGTTCTCCACGTACGACGGCTCCGTTGACCCCTCAACTGGCTCAACCAGTGAGCAATTCTTCCGCGGTCAGCGCACGCTCGCTTCGGATCGTACATGGTTGGCATCTTATCACCTGCGGGGGGCAGCCCAGACGTGGTACTACGCCGTTGAGCAAGATGAGGGCGGTATGCCAGTCTAGGAGCGCTTCAGGGAGCTGTGCCTTCTCCGTTTCGGCCCTCCGATCCGTGGGAGTCGCCTGGCTGAGCTCGGGCGGCTACCGTTCACCTCCACCGTGCAAGACTTCGCGGACCGTTTCCAAGCGTTGGCCTGCCATGCCGCAGGCGTTACAGCACGGCAGCGGGCCGAGCTCTTCGTCGGCAGTCTGCCGGATCACATCTGGGTGGACGTGGAGCTGCGCGCCCCCCAGGACCTACAGACGGCCATGTACTATGCCCGGGCGTTGGGGGGCTGTTCAGCAGCTACAGCCGCCTCGGGCCGCTCAGCCGGCACCTCGGCAAAGCGCCCCACCGCCCGGCACACGCGCCCCCAGGGGCCTCCGGCGGCCAACGCAGCACCAACGGCGCGTCCCTTCCGCCGTCTTACACCAGCAGAGCAGCTGGAACGCCGCCGACAGGGCCTCTACTATAATTGTGACGAGCCCTACGTGCCCGGCCATGTTTGCCAGCGGCTCTTCTATCTGGAGGCTGCTGACTACATCGAGGAGGGCGTCGCTGCCGCAGGAGTTGAGGACATCCACGGCCAGCAGAAGGAGCCCGGCGCCCTGGAGCAGGCGCACGCTAATGCCCTCGTTGTCTCTCTCCATGCCTTTGCAGGTATTCGCATGGAGAACACTGCTGCTGCCGATGATGGTCAAGGGGAAAAAGCTGGTGGCCCTCCTGGACACGGGCTCCACACATAATTTTCTGCCGGGAGCCACTATGCGACGCTTGGGCCTCACGCCGGCCGGCGGGGATCAGCTGCGGATCACGGTTGCCAACGGCGATCGCCTTCGGAGCGAAGGGATCGTTCGTCACGTCCCTATCAGCATCGGGGGCGAAGAGTTCGCTGTCACCTGTGTTGGCCTTGACTTGGGCTGCTTTGACTTCATCCTCGGCGTCGACTTCCTGCGGACCTTGGGTCCCATCTTGTGGGACTTCGAGGCCATGACGATGGCCTTCTGGCGCGGGGGCGCCACATCCTCTGGCAGGGCGCGGGCGGTTCTGCACCCGCGGCGCACCAACTGCAGCTGGCGGCTGCCTGCGCCGATCACCAGCAGCCCCTGCTGGAACGCCTACTACAGCAGCACGGCCCCATCTTCGAGGAGCCGCAGGGCTTACCGCCGGCCCGGCCGTACGATCACCGTATACACCTCCTGCCGGACACTGCTCCCGTCGCTGTGCGACCTTATCGCTACCCGCAGCTCCAGAAGGATGAGCCGGAACGTCAGTGCGAGGCCATGCTTACCCAGGGCATTATCCGGCCTAGCACCTCGCCATTCTCGGCGCCCGTGCTCCTCGTTCGCAAGGCGGACAAGTCTTGGCGCTTCTGCATCGACTACCGCGCCCTCAACGCCAAGACGTCCAAGGACAAGTTCCCCATTCCGGTCGTGGATGAGCTGCTCGACGAGCTCTATGGGGCTCGCTTCTTCACCAAGCTCGACCTGCGATCGGGCTACCACCAGGTGCGGATGCACCCGGACGACGTCGCCAAGACCTCCTTCCGCACGCACCACGGTCACTTCGAGTTCTTGGTGATGCCGTTCGGCCTCTCCAACGCCCCGGCGACATTCCAGGCGTTGATGAATGACGTCCTCCGGCCCTACTTTCAGAGGTTTGTGTTGGTCTTTTTCGATGATATCCTCATCTACAGCTCGTCGTAGGCGGAACACCTGCAGCACATCGCCATTGTCCTCAACGAGCTTCGAGCGCACCACCTCCACCTGAAGCGCTCGAAGTGCTCGTTCGGGGCAACCTCCGTCGCCTACTTGGGCCACGTCATCTCCGCGGACGGGGTCGCCATGGACGCTAACAAGGTGGCGGCCGTCGCTGCGTGGCCCGTACCACGCTCTGCTCGAGGGCTCCGGGGCTTCCTGGGCTTGGCAGGCTACTACCGGAAGTTTGAAATTTCTCTTGGACCAACGCTTGTCGACTGTCCCGCAGCACCAGTGGATCAACAATCTCTTCGGGTTTGACTTCACCGTGGAGTACCGCCCAGGGCGCCTTTATACGGTGGCGGATGCATTATCCCGCCGCGACGCCGACCTGGAGGCCGGGGTAGCCAGCCCTGAGGGTGCGGCCCTGTGTGCCAGCTCGGGCCCCTCCTTCGCTCTCATCGACGACGTCCGGCGTGCCACGGGGACAGCAGCGGACGTGGCGCTCCTCCGCCAGCGCTTGGAGGCGGGCACACTGCAGCAGCCTTGGCGCCTTCAGGATGGGCTGCTGCTGCATGGCCGCCGCCTGTACATGCCCGACCACGGCGACCTGCGCCATCAGGTGCTTCTGTTGGCCCACTCAGCCGGGCATGAAGGCGTGCAGAAGACGCTCCACCGTCTACGTGCAGATTTCTACATCCCGGGCGATCGTGCATTGGTGCAGGACTGGGTGCGCTCCTGCAGCACCTGCCAGCGCAACAAGACGGAAACCCTGCAGCCGGCTGGCTTGCTGCAGCCACCCGAGGTGCCGTCCCAGGTGTGGGCGGATATCTCCATGGACTTTGTCGAGGGCCTTCCGAAGGTGGGCGGCAAGTCTGTCGTGCTCACGGTGGTCGACTGCTTCTCCAAGTATGCACATTTCATCGCGCTTGGCCATCCCTACACTGCAGCCTCCGTCACTCGTGCCTTCTTCGACGGCATTGTCCGGTTACATGGGTTCCCCTCCTCCATCGTCACCGACAGGGACCCCGTGTTCACCGGCAATGTGTGGCATGATCTCTTCCGCATGGCGGGCGTCAAGCTGCATATGAGCACAGCTTTTCACCCCCAAACGGATGGCCAATCTGAGGTAGTCAACAAGGTGCTTGCCATGTACCTTCGCTGCGTCACCGGTGATCGTCCGCGTGCTTGGGTGGACTGGCTCGCTTGGGTGGAGTACTGTTACAACACCTACCATACTGCCCTGCGAGCCACTCCGTTCGAGGTGGTCTACGGTCGCTCTCCGCCGCCCCTCCTGCCGTACACACCGGGGGAGTGCCCGTACCGATGCGGCGGACGCTCTTCTTCGCAGCCGCGACGAGATCCTTGCTGAAGTCCGCCAACGACTTTTGCAAGCGCAGCAGCTCTCCAAGCGGTACTACGACGCCAACCACCGCGACGTCGAGTTCGCCGTGGGTGATTGGGTATGGCTGCGGCTGCTCCACTGGACAGCACAGTCCCTGGACCCCCGTGCCAAGCGCAACCTGGGGCCGCGCTACGCTGGATCATTCCGGGTGCTGGAGCGCATTGGGCAGGTGGCCTACCGCCTCCAGCTGCCTGACGGCGCCCGGATACACGACGTGTTCCATGTGGGTCTGTTGAAGCAGCACCGTGGTGATCCCCCTGCAGTCCCGGCCTCCCTTCCGCCGGTCCTTGATGGTCGGGTCCTGCAGGACCCGGAGCGGGCGCTTCAGGCACAGCAGCGCCGCGGCGTCTGGCATGTGCTGATCAAGTGGCGTGGCCTCCCCGATGATGATGCTACCTGGGAACCCCTCGACGACTTCCGTGAGCATTTCCCCAACTTCCAGCTCGAGGACGAGCTGTTTGTGCAGGCGGGGAGAGATGTTATGACCGGCAAGACATATGCTAGGAGGAGGCCCATTGGTGGCTGATAGCAAGGCGCAGGAAAGGGGGCTTAAGGCCCAGAGAATATTATCTTTACTCTATTTACCTATTATTAGAGGAGTTGGAGTCATATAAATATAGGACTTGTAAACAGATTGAACTTTAAGCAAGGAGTAATCAATTTACTCGGCTTTCCCTCAAGGAGCCGGGAGTTTTCCCTGCCCTAGCCGCCGCCTCCTTCTCCTCACGTGCAGCCACGGCACCTAGATGCCGGAACCCTGTCTTCAAGCCTCGTTCTTCCTCCCTCCACTCCTACAATCTACGACCTAGACTCGGTAGGGATCAAGCTCCTACCATAAACTGACTGACTTTAAGCTTTACTACCTTGATGTGGTAGTAACTGAACATTTCTAGATGTGATATCTGGTGGTAGTTCTTTTTTGATGATTTTGATGCTCCAGGGATTGAGGGTTTACATTTTTGTGCAGTTTGTAGTCGCTTTTTCCTGACCTATTCATGATAATCATAACTAGGCTTTCTTGTAGGTATCTACAGGGACCAATGCCATCAATTATTAGATCACGAGGCGAGTATCACATTTTTAACACATACTTCTTTAGCAAACTTGAAGCCATAACAACGAAGGTAACTTTCTGTATGGAACTTTTTACTTAATGATTTCCTTACTTTCTTGTCAAAGTTCAAAACTCTATATTGTGCCTCTTTTGCTTGACTGTGTATTCTACAACATATTCATCATTTTATGAGAATGTTCACACCTAAACCCAATATGATTATCATAAGATAAATGGAATTCAACCCCAGGAATAACAAATATCACAAAATGTAGAGAATTAGGGAACACCTCACACCCAATATGGAGAAGAGCATGTGCAGAAGAGTGATTCGCGGGCGAGGAGTGAGGGCATTAGCCTAGTGTTGAACACATGTATCACTCTACTTATTATCTTTACTTATTACCACTTAGTAATTCAGGTTCCTTGCCATCTAAGTTAGCTAGGGAATCATTTCAGTTAGTAGTTGTCAGGGTTTGTTACACCATCTGCCGTATATAGGCAGTGATCCTCTACTTGTAAGCTAAGAGAATTTTGCTTCCTCTTCAATATAAACCAAGCGGCATCTTTGCCAAGCTGCCCTCAGGCAGTAGAAACTACCTCTCTGTGATCTATGTTTGCAACAAGGAGGTGGCGGCGCAGAAGATCCCGTGTGTGTGTGTGTTGGGGGGGGGTGTAATACCCGTGGCCGCAGTGGGTCAACTGCGACGTGAGACAATACAGAGGTTCGCCGGAAAGTGACCCGAACGCCGGTGAGGCAAGCCCCTCCCTTGGCGTGGATATATTTCTGAATAAGCAAGATAGTCCTTTCTCGTTTACAGGTTCCGCTCTTATGAGCTATTACAGACCTGACCGCTCGGGTCCACTTGTCACACTAAGCATTAAAACGCAAATACAAGAATACGTCTTCGTTATCTGGAAAGCGCCTTCACGATCGCCGTCACTCCTGTGAGGGATACACTCCAGGTGTGACATCTCCCCCGGCTTGAGGTTGAGCCCGCCGCCATGCAGGTGCTTCAGGGAAACGAGTCTTGACCACATAATAATCTTCCCAAGTAGAGGCTGTATCAGGCAAACCACTCCATTTAATCTTAACCTGAGATATTGCTGCATTTCCTTTCTTCACCATGCGATGCTCCAGAATCTTCTCAGGGACTGCATTACTGGCCTCGAGGTCTGACAATTGAGGAAGGACATCGAACACAGGAGCATAATGAGCATTGTAAGGCTTGAGTTGGGAAATATGAAATACTGGGTGGATCAGAGATTGATCTGGTAACTCCAGTCTATATGCCACCTTGCCCACTCGCTGCAAGACTGTAAATGGCCCATAGTATTTGAAAGCCAGTTTAGGGAAAGGCCTGTTGACCACACTTGATTGAGTATAAGGTTGGAGCTTCAGTAACACTTGATCCCCAACAGCAAACTCAAAGGTCCTCCTGTTCTTATCAGCATTCTGTTTGAACTTGTTTTGAGCACGACTGAGTTGGTGTTTCAAAGCTTCCAGTTGCTGGCCATGTGTTTGTAAGGTGTCATGTACCACACTTTGGTTTTGTGGAGGAGAATCTGGTAGTAATCCAAGATTTGGGTCATAGCCATATAGTGTTTTGAATGGAGTGGAACCCAGTGAAGCATGGAGTGAAGTATTGTACCACAGTTCTGCAAGCCAAAGCCAAGACTTCCACTCTTTTGGTGATTCATGGACAGCACATCTCAAGTACATTTCAAGGCACTGGTTGACTCTCTCTGACTGACCATCAGTCTGGGGATGGTATGCAGTTGAGTATTTCAGATCTATCTTGTATGCTGAGAAGAAAGCTTTCCAAAAGTTGCTGAGAAATATAGGGTCTCTATCTGTGACTATGGAGTGAGGAATACCATGCAGTTTGACTATATTTTCCATGAACAGTTTAGCTATGTTTGGTGCTGTGTATGGGTGTTTAATGGGTATAAAGTGTGCATATTTAGATAGTCTGTCCACTACTACTAAAATGACACTGAATCCTTCAGATTTTGGTAAACCCTCAATGAAATCCATAGTAATGTCCTGCCACATACCTTATGGAACAGGCAGGGGCTGTAGCAACCCCATAGGTTGTTGGAGAGAATGCTTTGCTTTTTGGCAGATGGTACACTGTTTAATGAAGGATTCCACATCAGATTTCATGCCCTTCCAAGAGAAATGTTTCTTGAGTCTGAAGTATGTGGCTTGTATGCCTGAATGTCCTCCAATAGGAGTGGAGTGACACACTGAAATGAGTTTAGTCTGGAGGGCTGAGTTGTGGCCTATCCAGACTTTATCCTTGTGCCAAATGATACCTTTAACTAAACTGTACCCATCTTCATCAGGGCTGGCCACTGTTAACTGCTTGAGTAGCTGCTGTGCTTGACTGTCAGTAGTGTAAGAGTTCAGCACCTCCTGAACCCACACTGGTTGGACTTCAGAGACAGCTTGTACAGCCATTAGATGACCCACTCTGGATAATGCATCTGCCACAACATTCTCTTTACCTTTCTTGTAAACTATTCTGAAGTTGAGGCCCATCATGCGTGCCATAGCCTTCCTTTGCAGTTCAGAGTGTAGATTCTGCTGAGACAAATAGGCTAAAGATTTGTGATCAGTTTGAATAATGAACTGACCTCTCTCTAAGTAGTGTCTCCACTTGTCTACTGCCATGATTAGAGCTAAGAACTCTTTTTCATAGATGCTAAGACCTTGATGTTTGACACCCAATGCTTTGCTCAAGTAAGCCACTGGTTGGCCTTGTTGCATCAAGACTGCTCCCACTCCATCATTACAGGCATCTGTTTCCACTATGAACTGCTCATTGAAATTTGGTAGTCTGAGCACAGGAGTTTGAGTCATTGCAGTTTTCAGTGTATCAAAAGCCTTCTGAGCTTGTTCATGCCATTGAAAGGCCTTCAATTTGAGGAGATTGGTTAGGGGTTTTGAGATAATGCCATAATCCTTGACAAATCTTCTATAATACCCTGTGAGTCCAAGAAAGGCTCTAAGTTCAGTCACTGTTTGTGGAACTGGCCATTGCATCATGTCAGCAATCTTGCTTTTATCTGTGGATACTCCCTCTGTGGAGATAATGTGACCCAGGTATTCCAGATGGTCTTTGGCAAAGGTGCATTTTGTTTCCTTGAGATAAAACTTGTTTTTCCTCAGCAGCTCAAACACCAGTTGAATGTGTTCTAAATGCTCAGACATACTAGAACTATAGATCAAGATGTCATCCAAAAAGACCATCACAAATTTCCTCAAATAGGGCTGAAGTATCTCATTCATCACACATTGAAATGTTGCTGGAGCATTAGTTAGGCCAAAAGGCATTACCTTGAACTGGTAATGGCCTTGGTGGGTTTTGAAAGCTGTTTTGAATTCATCCTCAGGGAGCATCCTCACTTGGTGATATCCTGCTCTCATGTCTAATTTTGTGAACAGCTTGGCACCAGACAATTCATCCAAGATCTCTTCAATCACTGGCATGGGAAATCTATTCTTCACTGTAATGTCATTCAATTTTCTATAGTCAATGCAAAATCTCCAAGAGCCATCCTTCTTTTTGACTAAGAGGACTGGAGATGCAAAAGGACTATGGCTGTGTTGTATGTGTCCCGCCTTCAACAATTCTTGCACTTGCTGTTCAATCTCAGTCTTGTGCATGGGTGAGTAATGGTATGGTCTGGCATTGATAGGTGCTGCCCCTGGAATCAGAGGTATTGCATGATCATATACTCTAGATGGTGGCAAACACTTAGGATCAGTGAAAATATCTTTGTATTGAGCTATGAGGAGCTGAATGTCATCCACAGGATGATGTGTTTGCTGAACTGCTTGAGTGTCATGATCAGGAAGCACATGATCTACTAGAGCTGCTGCCCAGATGTTATTACCCTGAACTTCCTGAGTTATCTGTGCTGCTGAGATTTGTGCTACTGCAGTGTCAGGTTCCTGCAATCCTTGCAAAGTGATGATCCTGTTGTTCTCTGTAAACTTGATAGTATTCTTGTTCCAATCAAACTCCACTGGACTGTGGGTCTTGAGCCAGTCACAACCTATGATAGCATCATAAGGTTGCATATCTATGACAACCATATCAGTGGTGAAATACTTGTTTTGGCAATAGCAAGATAGATGGGGCACCATTCTGTCAGCTTTCAGATGATCACCATTAGCCAATTGCACTTTCCTTGGTGTGGTTGGAATGGTGTTGAGTCTTGCTAGCTGAACAAACTGTGAACTAATGAAGCTATGTGTACTCCCACTATCCACCAAAATGAGCATAACTTTATCTTTTACTGTAGTTTTAAGCTTGATACATTCAGCCTTGTCCAGACTAGACATAGCATTAAGAGACAACTGACAAAATTCTTCTTGTAACACATCTTCTGCAGCAAGTTCATTTAGTCTTTCATCTGTGAGCTCTCTGTCTAGATCATTAATCATGAGTGCATTCATCTTTGGTTTGTTCCTTTTTGGACAGATCTCCAAGTGTCCTGGAACAAATTTCTCTCCACAATTGAAGCAAAGGCCATGGAGTTTTCTATGATCTCGAAGTTGCCTGTCTGTCCATGTGGTGGATTGTTGAGGGACTTGTTTCTGGTCAGTCCTGTTCTGCTGAAAAGTCTTGGGGTTATAGTTTGGTCTGGGGTACTTTGCTTTGGCCCTCTCTTGAATTGCCTGCTGCACTGTAGCCAGAGTAGCAGCTTGTAGCACAGTTGATGGCATTTGAGTCTCCACAGGATCTCTGATAGTGTCTTTTAGACCCCTGATGAAGTGCTGAGCAAACCACAGTTCATCATAGTGTGCATTGTGCATTGTCACACTGTACTGCAAGGCTTGGAACTGTGTAGTGTACTCCTCCACTGAGGTGGTTTGCTTAAGTTCAGCTATATCATTGAGGGACTTTCTGAAGTCATCTGCCCCAAACTGCTGTTGGATGACCAAACAGAAGTGTGTCCAGCTGTTGAAATGGCCTCTTTGCTTGAAAGCTTGGTACCATTTTCCAGCATTGCCTTTGAGATGCATTCTAGCAGCTGTTATCCACATTCCTTCAGGAATCTTGTAGAATTCAAAATAGTCCCTGCAGTTGTCGAGCCATACTTTTGGGTCCTCTCCAAAGAAGTCAGGAAAATCCAGTTTGGGCATTGCTTGCTTGGGCACAACCTGGTGATCATTATCTCTTCTTCTGCTTCTGAAATTGTCTTCCCTGCTAGTGTCTGGTTCCTGAAATGCAATGCCTTTTGCTTTGTCCTGTTTGGACTGATGCTCAGTGTAAGCAAAATCAGACTTCAGCTGCTGGGAGGGCTCTGGTTTGTTTCTCACTGGTTGGGTTGCAAAAATGTTCTAGAAAGGTTCTTGTTCAGTGTAAACTAGGCCATCCAAGTCTGCATCAGTAAAATTGTTGTCCTCATCAAATCTGGGCTTGTCTTCATCAGCTGTAAGTTCCATCTGGCGCCTTGTCAGGTTAGAAATGGCAGCTCCATTTGCTAGAACCTGTCTTGATATGGTTTGGAACTCTTTACTGTACTCATCCATAGCAGCATCCCGGAGGTCCATCTGGACTTTCATCTGCTTCTGCATTGTGTTGTTCTCTGCTACTTGACTGAACAAAAGGTCAAAATTTTTCTGCAGCTGTTCCCACTTGGAGTTTTCTTCGTCCGACCGTCTCGTCATGGTCTCCAAAATCAGTGTGGTCTGCTGAGATGGTTCCACTCGTTTGCTGCGTTTAGGAGCCAGCAGTGCGTGCAGAAGGTTCGGCCATGGCCTCCCCTACCAATCCACACCGCACAATCCCCGCCGCCTGGGAAGAAGGCAAAAGCCTCGGGATTTTACACTAGGATTGCTGGAGCGCGAACGCTGCACAACAACCTAGCAACCTGAGCTTTTGGATCGTCCCCCCGCCGTCGCCACCGCACCAGGAACGATTACAGGACACCCGGAATTTTACACACGAACAAGTGCCGTGCAACCCTGGTCCGTGGTCGTTCTGGGCTAAAATAGATGAATAATGAAGCGAATTGATGGAATGTCGCTCCGGCTGTCGTTGCGCAGGATCAAAATTGGTGGGGACGAGTGTCGAACACCTTGCGTGCGTCGAGCAGATGCGCTTGCCGGTGTCGGTATTGGACTCGCCCGGGTGATGAGAGTTGCTTGGCGCAGTCGTGAGGAATTTTGTGGTGGTGGTGGTGGTGGTCAATGCGACCGATAACCGGCATAGCCGCCAACTGGTAGCTCGCCGCCGAGGATAGCAGGCTCTGGATACCAGCTGTAATACCCGTGGCCGCAGTGGGTCAACTGCGACGTGAGACAATACAGAGGTTCGCCGGAAAGTGACCCGAACGCCGGTGAGGCAAGCCCCTCCCTTGACGTGGATATATTTCTGAATAAGCAAGATAGTCCTTTCTCGTTTACAGGTTCCGCTCTTATGAGCTATTACAGACCTGACCGCTCGGGTCCACTTGTCACACTAAGCATTAAAACGCAAATACAAGAATACGTCTTCGTTATCTGGAAAGCGCCTTCACGATCGCCGTCACTCCTGTGAGGGATACACTCCGTGTGTGTTGGGGGGGGGGGGGGGGAGCTGCGCGTGGAGGAGATGATGCGGGACATCATATAGATGGATCATGAACATTCAAGTATATGAATTCAAACTGGATTTCGATACTAAGAGTTAGAGGAGAAATCTGATTTTACTACTAAATCAAGAATTCAAATTGAGTTTTACCTCTATGTTTCATGGAGAGGTACTTAGTCTATACATGATAATACTATAAGATACTAAGGTGTCCTATGAGTTGTTTCTTAGGTGTCTTTGAGTAATATATTAGTTGTTACATAGGTTGTCATCTAGTAGGCTATTAGTTGTCATATTAAGTGTATATGAGTTGTGTAAAGGCTCATAGCCTATAAATAGAGGCCATGCCCTCAAGTTATGTAACCTTGTTTTGTATCTTCACCATATGAATAGAACTCCATGTTTCTATCTTAGATCTTGGATTAGATCTTGCTCTTGAGCTTTGGATTGAGCTCATACTATCCGTGGATTCGGATTGTTGTCCGTCGACTCGGACTGCTCTTAGGGCTTATCTATTAGCACGTTGAAGCTGTTCCTTCAACATATATTGTGCTAATTCTACACATCAGAACCTTTGGAGTTGTTCCTCCAAATTAGTGTGCTGCATCAGTAGAGTGGTGCGTGGGGTCGGTGAATGCATGCATATGGAGATTGTGCGCTGGGGCGTCACAAGGTGGCTAGCCGCATGGCCATGGAGTTGGCGGCGCACAAGAGAAGTTAGGGTAGAGGAAAGATCCTGAAGGGGAAGAATCGGACTCTCGATACCATGTAGTGAATTGGGAAGACTTCACGCAATATTGGGAATAGGGGTTAACTTTCATATATATAGTCAAAAGTACAACTTGTAGTATAAGTCACACGATATACATATGTTGTGACTAAACATATCTCTAATAACTAATACCTAGAAAAGTCACACTAACTTTTTTTGGAGGGGTGTACACTTAAAATCTCAGTAAATAATTGGAGTGTTCCAGCCAGCCTATGGATTTTTTTATCATTTACTTGGAATAATTCATTTTTAATCTCATAGTTAATTCAGAATTTGGTGCCTTTATTATTATATTTGGCGTGGTATGTATGTCTTAATTTCTTTATTGACTTCTTATATTTCTTAATCTGAAGGAGGACAAGACCACTTATTTTATGAAGTTGAGAAGGTGGTGGAAGGGTGTAGATATATTTCGAAAGGCATATATATTGATGCCTGTGCATGCAGAGTAAGTAATTTGTTGATATTGCTGTGGGGTTGAGATGTCTTTTGCTTGCCGATATCAGCATTTCTTTTACTAAGTGTGCCAATTACAACTTTGAAAACAGACTAAAAGTGGTTTTACTATCAAAACCTGGAAGTGCCTGGTCCAGTCTGGTTTGGCACAGCAACCATCCCTATGACTGGCACGAGATAGTCGTACTGCCTGGTTTGCAGTAAATTGCAAATTTATTAATATAGGAACATCTAGTTGTACTTAAATTGAGAAGCATGACACCTTCAAGTGATTTTTTTTTTACTCCATAGTCACCTGAGTTTGCAGCCTTAACCACAACTTTGGGATATGGAGTAGTGACACTGCTTTTGCGCTATCCTTTCTACATGATGGGTGAATGGCTGTCTGATCATATCAGACCTCCACTAAGTAGCTGTTGACAAGCTGATGCTAAAGTAATTGTTGCCAATAATAAATGATTCCTGAAGATTCCCTTTCATGTCTAGTTGGTGTCTTGGCCGTGCTTTCTGGACTTCCTTGAACTGGCCATGTATCATTTCATTATAGAAGAAAGAAAATGAGGGCAACACCCCCTCCCACACCCACTAAAAAGAATATACTGCCTCCGTCCCCGACGCGGATGGCATCTGGCAGACATGGCAACGTTGCCGCACTGGATGGATCCCAGGAAAAAATGGATCGTATAGGTGGATTAAATTAGCCTAATCCTACCCCTAAACTATAGGTTTGGTATCATGTTTCTAACCTTGGGATCCGAGAAAATGGTAATTCCATCAGTGGAGATGGGTATATATAGGAGCCTCATGGGCCATGTGGGCCTATTTAGATGGGCCTTCATATACTTAGTATGTAGGCCTTTGCCCCTTTAGCATAGGCACCTTGACAATCGTAAGCTTAATTATACTTAGAATAGAAGGCATCATTCCCTTTGGCTCTTAGACCAAGATGTGGTGGGGGTTAGATGATATAACCCTTGCTTAGGCCTTAATTACTGCTCCATGTCCTGTCCCTTGAATGGAATGGTTACCTAGGCACCTAAATGCGGCTATACATATGCATGTGTGACTACAGTATGGTGTGAACCAATTGCCCAGAAACATCAGCCGTGGACTTAAATGTACCGTCATGCTTATACCGCATGCACGCTGTGGACAATCAGAAGACTTAAGTGACTGTAAATGGCAGCACACGGTGCTTGCAAAATTGCTAGGGGAGGGATATACTTGATCATTTGCTCATTGGAAACTGTATATGTCCTCTAAAGCAGTACAAGCAAATGAAAAATGTGCACCCGCTATAAAAAGAAAAGAGTAGTACAGTCATAAATGGTTTAGCCTTTAATTTAGTAGGTATCATGTACATTCCTAATGTGAAGTGAACAAAGAGAAGTATTTCATTCTGCATGCTTTATGTTGACTAGTTGACTATGCAGATAATTGATTCAATATATACTCGTTCTGGTTCCAAATATAGATCCATTTAGTTCTCACAGTTGACAAAATATAAGTTTATCAACAACTCCAATGCACCTCTTTTATCTCTAATATCCTCATTTTCACCTCTATAAATGCAGCTGATTGATGGAATAAACAAGAGATCACCTTGATATGACAACAATCTAGGGGCAATAGGGTCTTTGCACAACCGACTTTAATTCATGTGATAGGTCCCAATGGAATTATATTTGGGATCAGAGCTAGTATAATTTGTGATTGTTTAGGAAAATGATGCGCTTTGTTGAATGATGTGGTTTGTGTCATGCTAAACCAATATTTACTGTGTGATTTCACTTACAGGAAAACTGAATAAAGTAAACCTAGCATTGTCAAGAAGTTTTTTTGCCGGTTTATTGATGCCATATGTATTCATTTGATTTTACAAAAAAAAATGTTGTTTACAACCTTCATGATTGAGAAAAAACATTGTGTCTAAAATCTAATCGGCGCATGATCTAATCACTGTTCATTGATTCCATACCTGTGCGATACTAATTTGTTACATCTAATATTTTGTCAAAAAAAAAAAAAGCTGAACTATGTGCTCTTATTGTTTCAATTGGTTAGAACACATTGGAGCCTCATCATAGTATGCATGCCAGCAAAAGAAGATCAAATCGGTCCAATCATACTTCATTTGGATTCACTGAAGTTTCATAGTAGTAGATGGATATTCAATGTTGTTAGCAGGTAAGCAATCTTGAACGCTTTGTCCTGTTGTATTTGACTTTTTTGTACTAATATTGCCTTTATTATGCCATTTTATTTATAAAAGCACAGGAATATGATGATTTTAGTTGTGTTTTTGGATTATTAACTTCCAAAGTATGGGCCCTAGTGCCCTATTATTTGTTGATGCAATGCCACTTGTCTAGCTGTGAAGACATTCATGATAGTATTTTTACATGTGGTATTTTATCTCAAGTATATGCAGGAAAGGCATTGGCATTTTATTTTCCTTCTATTTGTAGCTCACAAATTTTTTCTGTAGATTTCTCAAAGAAGAATGGAACTACCTGAATGAGAATATTTCATTGGAAGAATGTCCCTTAGGAGAAACAGTTTGGAAGAATCTTCCTCGTAAAGTCGAAAAGAAAATAATTGAGGTAATCCCTTGTTCCATTCGAAATGCTTTCTCTTCATGGGAAACTGGATGGTAGGCCCCTTGAAATGCACTAATGCATGTGACAGTCATGTAGACAGCGCTTACTTTATCACAGTAGACACCTGTCGCCAAACCGTCACCAAAGGAACCGAGATGTATAGCTCCTGGATGCCATGATAGAAGCAAGAACATGATACTTTGCTTCAGCATTGAAGCAGGAGCATTTCGAAGATCAAGACACCAGATTGTCTTCGAAGAAGAAATAGAACCCAGAGGTGGAGCACCATGTGTCCAGGCCCATCCAGTCGACATTAGAGTAGGCGGTGAGGGAATGTTGACAAGCTGTGGTCCGTGACAAACCCAAGGCATCAAACTCAACATAACAATTGTTATCACGAGTGAACTGGTGAACAGAAAGCAAATCAGGAATGAGCAAGGACATTGCTAAGGTGAAAGGACGTGTCAGCTGCCAACAAGGTGGAGGTGCTATGATAGGATGTGAGGATGGTGCTACCATTGCCTACAATGATGAAGTGGAATGAGGTAGGTGGGAGAGTGGTATACCATCTGATGAAGATATGTGAGCCGGTTCAAGGCAGCGATGAGCCCCGTCTCTTCCCGTCTGTCGGTGCCTTGGGTGGACATGTTGGAGATCTAGGCTGGGGCGTGCGGTGTGCGCTTGTGGGAATGATGTCGTGGATGCCATTGAGGACGCCCTGCGGGTAGTGGAGTCATGGTGAGATCCCTCTGTATCATGGAGCGGAACTCATGACTGATGAAGACAGCATAAGAAGCCTTATTCTTTGGAGGAGGCCCTCGATTGCGACCTAGAGTTGTCAAGCAGTCTGGTTGGGCGTGGTGTTGGGTCCGAGGAGCCAGCTGTGGATGTAGGAGTCAGCGATCATCCACTGCAGATCAACGGGGCACGCCTCCGCTATCTCGTTGATGTGCGAGCAAGGCCGAACTTGCCGCACAGGGACAGGAAGAAGGGGGACCATCGTTTGAATGTTAGGGTGCTTCAACTCGAGGATCATGGGAACATGGGACTTGATGACGATCATCATGCAGGGAGCGACCTAGATCGGTGGCACTGTCTCTGATCCTAATGGGAGGGAGCCCGATCTGTGGGAGCTTAGTGTGGCGCTGGAAGTAGAGTCCATAGATATGGTGAGGGATGAGGCGCGACGGTGGCATGCTAGGAACCAGCACCGCTGGCTAGGGTTTGAGAGGTGGAGGTGGAGGGGCGGTGTCGGTTGTCGTGTGGCCCTGCATGTCAACAGAAGAGGGTGAAAGGTGTCGCCGGCAGGAAGCGGCGACAGGGCATAGCTGCAGCTGATGATGTGACAATGAGGGACTCAAATGATGGGTATGCAAGCATGATAACTGGAGGTGCGTGAGCGGTTGGGGTAGGGGCAGCGCGGATAGGGTTTGTGGGTGGGTGGGCAAGTGGACTAGGCCTGGACTCGTGATACCATGTAGAATAGGCTTAGATTGGAGGAATCACCACGCACCTATTGGGGAGGGTGCACTGTGCAGGTGAATAGTATAACCTGTGGTACAAGTAGCGTGGTACAACACTATGGTTATACAATAATCCTAATACTAGCTATGTCATGGTCATTACAAATGGTGAGCTTGAACAAATATTATAAAATGCTGCCATTACAATCCATATTGCTGAAACCAGAGAAATTATATTCTGCCTTTATAAAGGAATGGAGAAGAATGAACATCCTTATGGAACTATATTGCTGAACAGAGAACTATATTCTACCTTGGCATAAAAAAATATTAAAATGAACAGATCGGTAAAAATTCTATTGTGTTAAGAGCCTGGTAAGCAATTGAGTAAATTTATACACAGCATGTGCAAAATCACACGAATTTACAGGTTACAGTTGTTCTCGAGATATGTTTTCTCGAGATATGTGTTAGTTGTCCATGGTTCTTATGCATTGTCACTTGTCAAAACATCCTCACATCTTTCTAAACAGTAATATCTTCAGGACTTCCATATAGATATCCGTTTTTCTTTGTTGCCAGGTGCCGCAGCAGGAAAATGATTATGACTGTGGCCTGTTTGTGCTGTACTATATGCAGCGGTTTATTCAGGAGGCGCCTGAAAGGTTTCGGAAGAAAGACTATTCTATGGTCAGTCATCATTGTGCTGTTTCA
Source organism: Chrysopogon serrulatus (assembly GCA_015844335.1). Lineage (NCBI taxonomy): Eukaryota > Viridiplantae > Streptophyta > Magnoliopsida > Poales > Poaceae > Chrysopogon > Chrysopogon serrulatus. The sequence continues at coordinate 111,898 of JADLZL010004644.1, forward strand.
CTCATGTTGTTTGTAGACAGGGCATGGGTGTGTGTGTCTCACTTCTGTCATTACTCTGTTCTGTTAGTTTGGCAAACGGTGGTTCCGACCTGAAGAGCCATCTCAGCTTAGAGACCAAATTCGCCATTTACTCAACTTGTGCAGAGAAACTGAACTGAAGAAGGATGTAACAGAGTCGTGTGGGGATGGTCAACCGAAGAATGAGAATGATGGAACCGATCTGAATGATGCCTCTGAACCAACAAAGCCGAAGCATCTGAGTGAGTAATGCTGACAGAACGGGGGTAACAGCTGATTCTTGATGTTGCTGTAGAGGGTACGGACAACATAGTAGTCTAAGGTTGTGTGGGTTTGTGCCCTACAGCCTTGGATTCAGGTTGCTTTGTGTGCAGCCAAACAAGCCTTAAATGATGAAACTTGAGGGTGTATGTATATATAAAAATTCCTGTACCCACCCCCCATGTCCAGAAAAAACCGTGTAAAGTAGTGAAACTGGAAGTCAGGTTGCTTTGCTAGACTTCCACAATGCTGTCGGCTTGACATTCTTCACCTTCATTTTTCCTTATGTTCATCTTGATAGCGCGATAGCGCAGGGGCCCTGGCTTCTCAAACTGCAATCCTCTATGTAGCTCACCACTTCACCTGTTGAGACGCTGGGCAGTGCCATCCTCCCCGCGGCTATACTGGGCGACCTGTCACGCTTACAGTTCCAGCTTTGGGCTGTGCCAGTTGAGGGTGGGTTGTGACGAGTCGTGACACAGATTTGTATGGCCAAAAGCACAACACTGAAAAACTTTGGTCTGCATCAGCACATTACGAATACGAGGGATCCTCGTGTTTTGGATCTCAGCTTGTTGGTGGCATGGCGAGAGTTTTGGCCATGCTTGGACCGGTATGGTAAAAAATAACATAAATATATATACACAACACTATAATATTTTTTTTCAGTACTAGCAAATATGTCCGTGTATGGATTAGAGATAAAAAAGAGGTTAATGTGAAATGTTAATAGAAAATACAAATTTGATAGTTTTTTTTCTTCAAAGCGCATGAAAATTTAGTCATAAATACAACATAGCTTTATGTTTCCTACTATCCATGTGTCGGTAGACTTAGATATTGAGTTCTTGTACAGGTAACTGTTAGGCCGATATAGATTCTAATATTAATTTAGTCCAAATTAAAAACTACACTAATTTAATGGCAAGAATATTTGTATTTTTAAGAGAATATTTGTTTATTAGAGATTAGAGATAAAACCAGGCTTAAAAACTCGTAATATTATATTTATTATTTATTTTTTTTATGCTTATCTTTATATAAGAAAAAATAAATAATGGAAGATATGTACTACTAAAAATCGAAAACAAAGTCACGGAGACCGGCAGCACGGACAGACTTCGGATGGGAAAAAAGAAACAGATGAGAACAAAGCGACAAAAGAAAAAGAAGGACGAAAAATAAACAACCTAGTGGAATAGGACATGAAGGAAAAGGACGTTGAGGGGGTGGCTGAGTCACCAGAGCATCTCCAACGGTTTTGCATATTTTGTTTGGTAAAATTGGAAGTTTGTCAAGTCTCAAATAAATATGGCAAAGGTCTAAAGAGTCAATCTCTAACGATTTTGCATTATCACTTGGCAAAAAAGGAAATTCTGGATGCGGCGGCAGGCAGGAGCCACGCATGCGGGAGGGAAATAACGCGAGCGTCGGAATGTCAAGCGCGGACGAGGTGTGCATATGTGCAAGTCCTTCTCTGTTTTTTGCCAAGTTAACAAAAATGCGAAGCTCATTTGCAAAACCGTTGGATAGACGTTTTTTAGACTTTTTTGCAAAAACAAGAATGCAAAGCCTATTTGTAAAACCGTTGGAGATGCTCTAAGTAATTGGCTCAGGCCTTGTTTAGATTGTGCAAAAAGGTGGAATTTGCAACTGTAGCATGTTTCGTTTGTATGTGGCAAATATTGTCCAATCATAGACCAATTAGGCTCAAAAGATTCGTCTCGTGATGTACAACTAAACTGTGTAATTAGTTATTTTTTACATACATTTAATGCTCCATGCATGCGGGTATAAATTTGATGTGATGGAGAGAGTGAAAAAAGTTAGAATCTAAACAAATGTGGTCTAGTGGTAGGATCAAATTCTGGTGCTTTGCACTTTTTTCTAGGATTTTTTTCAGGATTTATCGGTGTTACGCATTAAGTAGTAAGCGACGTTCCTGTCGACGACGAGACGTTAGTGGTGACTTCGAGAATCTCCAAATATGCCGACTCGGTCCTCTGGAGGTGCTCATAGGGGTATGGTTTGCGTACGTGTGTTCATAGGGATGAGTGTGTGTATTATACGTGTCTATGTTGTACTGTGTAATTCTAAAAAAAAAGTAATTGGCTCAATGAAACTTCTACCAGCAGAAATTTTACCCTGTATTACCGTTAGATGCAAGTTTTTTTTAACTCACATGAATGTAGATCAGAAGTCTGATTTACATATAAGATATATTCATCATCGCTATATGTGAGTCCTATCTCGTTTGAGTGTGGGTTATGAGACTAGATAACATACAAAGAAAACTTTCTATTATCCAAATAGTTAGAAAGAGGTTGAGAGAAAAAATATATGAAAATAAATTTTGACTCTTTAATATTTATTATAGATATAGATTTTATTATTTCCTTTGTTTTAAATTATAAGTCGTCTAGCTTTTTTAAATACAACTTGTTTTGTGCATCTAGATATTATTTGTGACTATATAAAGCTATTAGAAAGTAAGATTTATGGTTTTAAATTGAGAGATTTTTTTAATTACACAGTATAATACACGGTCACAGTGCACATACCCCTAGGAACGTACGCACCCAAACCCTATCCCTATGAGCACCTTCGAAGACCGAGTCAACAAATCCTCGAGATTGATAAAGTCACCATAGGCGTCTCGCTGTTGACGAGAACATCACTTACCACTAAAAGCACAAACCGTTAAATCCTAAAATAGTTGCTCCTATGAAGAGTCGAACCCAGAACCTCAAGATGCTACTAAGATTATTATAACTATTAGGCTATAGACCTTTTCACAAGTTGAGGGAATACTACTCATAGAACTTTTAAATGGATTGTAAAATTTGATTATTTTTTATAAATTTCATACATTGTTTGAGAATTATAAAATTTATACATATAAAAAAATACTTTTATAACATGAGCGAAGAAAGAAAACATGTAAAAATGTTGCTAACGTGTCATTCTAAACTCTACAGGCCGTCTTTGTGCTTGGCTAGCACGGTACGAAGATTTGTGGAAATAAAAATTTATTGTCATATGGATGCGACCTAAAGTATCTCCATGTATCTAGGGGCGTTTGGTTGCTTGCATAAGGCTGGGCCAGGCTCTGCGCATGCAGGTGATGAGTGTTTGGTTGCTGGTAGCACCACCAGCCGGCTCAGCGCATGCAAGGGAGGAGTGATTGGTTGCTTGTATCTCCGTCTGACTTGTTCCTTTGCGTGCAGAAACGAGCGCTCGGCCTGGCTCCCGGGAATGAAACTGGATCTCGTTTCTTCGGAGCCTGGCTCGCTTGCTGCTGGCCCGTGAGAGCCTGTCCGCTGAGAACCGAGCCAGGTGGTAGTCACAAGTGAACCAAACGCTCGCTTATTCAGCAATTGCGTGTTGCAACTTGATATCTCTATGACTCACCAGCGTTGCTTCCTCCAAACAGAAAACGAAGTGATTTTTATAAGCAAAAAATATTGTTAGAATGACTGATAATAAGCTAAAGCAAACAGAACAGTTTTCTGCAGGTATTTTTTATCCCATTCAGGATCTTGGATGAGAGGATAGAATTAGAAAAGCCTAGAAAATAATTTCTGCAGGAAATTTTTTTTATCCCATTTGGGATCACGGGTGAGAGGGTACAAATTAGAAAACACGTATAGGTATGTACTTCCATACGTAGACTTGTTTAGATGTATTTATATCTACATTAATCTATATTTGCCGGTAGATCCAAATAATCTAGTAAAAATTAGCTAGCTAAAAAATAGCAGCTATTATCTATTAGCTAGATAAATTTTAATGCTAATGAATCAAAGGGACCTAGCAAGTCTTTTCGTTTTTGGAGATGCTCTAACTCCGCACACTGAAAGTATTGTGTACTTGTTTTATTTTATTTTATTTTATTTAACTGAAATTATCTCTAGTTTATATGAACTAATGGCAATTCTTATGCACATAGAAATAAAAACGAGTTAATTCATGTCCTACCCAGCTGGCTAGAAATATTGCTTTTCGGAACAAAAATCTGTTCGAATAGCATTTATTAGGCGAGAAAGATGTCAGCCGAGAAAAGACACACGGTGACAGTGAGAAAAAAAGAGACTCCACGGTGAGATACTAGCAAGGCATTATTTTATTACAGGTGGCCGCTGACAGGTTTCTCAGAGCTACTACTCATACAGTAACGCAATAGCAGTTTCTTCCTCGCAGCTTCTCACCAGAAAAGCCATAAGCAATTAGCACAGCAACATCTCACACGGTCACTGGTACTGACTGGCGAGCTGGCCTTCCTTGACAATGTAGTTGTGCACCGGGAAGTCCTCGCCCTTGAAATACCTATCCAGCATGTCCCTCACACCCTCCGCGTACCGCAGCTGCATGAATTGTTTGTTTGCCCGCAACAGTCAGCACAATGTATGAGAATTAATAGCAAATATCGTGCAAACTGCACTGAGAAAACATATCAGTGTGCATGCAATCTGCCAGATGGTACATGTGCACACTGTACTGTGCATGTCGTCAAGGACTCAAGGTACACAGACACACTATTACCTAATTATTCCAGTTCTCAGTACAACTTTAATCCAGTAAAACCTTAAGCTGATTGCCTTTTATGCCATGTCCGTTGTTTCTTGATATGTCACAGAAACGCAAGAGCAACCATGTCTAGGTGGCTAATTGACAATATATAAATTAGCCATACTTTAAACACGATCATGTTAGAGCCTGATGACACATTGGAACGGTGCTGCTAACTAAGCTAATGCAGGAAGCAGAGACCTAGTTTCCTATGAGGTATTAGAATTAAATAGAATTCAAACTCAGGTAAGAAAACTAAGGACCTGACCTGCGCATCAATTGTAGTACCAGAGATGTGAGGGGTCATGGCATGGTTAGGCATGTAGCGCCAGGGGTGATCCTTTGGTGCTGGCTGGGGGAACCACACATCACCACCGTATCCTGAGAAATGGGAATGAGATGCTCCATGTTACAGAAAGTACTGATCAATGTAGGAAAGATTGCATTATTTCCCTATTCATCAGATCAAATGTAGTCAGGGTGTCTTTCTAGGAAAGCGAAATGGCTTATTTGAAGTTTTGATACTGAAGCCACAAAATACAAAGCATGCCAAGCTTAAGGAAACTAATATTACTTCATGGACCCCTTCAGTAGAAGCAGGCTAACTTGTATAGAAATACTTGTGTAAAGTGCCAAACAAAACATATTAATGCAGTAAGTACCAGCAATGTGACCACTAGAACATGCATCTGCAACTGCTTGAGTATCCATGATTGCTCCTCGAGCATTATTCACAACAATTACACCTTTCTTCATCTTTGCAATCCTCTCTTTGTTAAACATGCCTCTGAACAAGGGAGCAACCAAAACTCAGAAATACACATGTTAATTTTTTTTGGAAATAGCAAGTACATGATGAATACAAACCTTGTTTTCTCTGTAAGAGGTGTGTTGATCACAATCACATCACACTTTGGAAGCATAGCATCCAGGTCCTCCTCAAATTTGGCCCCAATTTCTTTCTCAAGCTCTGGATCAATCTTAAGTCTGTCATGGTAAAGCAGGTTGCAGTTAAAGGGCTTAAGACGCTGAAGCAAGAGCCTGCCAATACGACCAGCCCCAACAGTCCCGACAGTTTTTCCTTCAAGATCATAAGCTCTGTGGGCAATGCCTGCTACGTTCCACTCCCCTTGAACTACCTGTTGGTACCCAGGCAAGAAGTTCCTGAGCAGAATCAGAATGCGCAAGAGCTCATCTTCTGCCACAGAGACAGTGTTACTTCCAGTGACCTCAGCCACAGTTAAGCCTGCAGCAGCGGCTGCTGGCAGATCAATATGATCGGAGCCGATTCCAGCCGTGAGAAGAAGCTCAAGGTTCTTTGCCTTCTTTATCCTCTCCGCAGTGACATAAGCTGGGTGGAATGGGGTGGTAATCAGGACATGCATGTCTTCAATGTGCTTCTCTAGTTCTGGAAACAGTTACAGAAATCATTAGTTGAGACAAGTACAGAACCAGAGCTTCACAAAAATCATTTCAGAGTTCTGCCACGGCCTAGAAAAAGGTGATAGGCCAGTTGCTCTTAGGACTCAAGCCCAGGTTACAAGGCCAACCCACTGGTGTGTTCCCCTCGTAGCAAGAGTCAGAACTACAAATAATCTGCCGAAACCACCAGGCCACTGGCCCATCCGCCCATGCCCCTCATAAAAGTCAGAGACTCAGAACTGCCTCCATCCCGTAACAATTGAATTTTAGATCTGTTTATAGAAAATAATATTAACAGTTATGATTTCAAATAGATCTAATGATACTTGTTTGATACCATCAGTATTTTTTTTTGTAAAAATTTAGTCAAACTTAAGATGCTTTGACTCAGCATTGTAGTTAGATCTTTTGAGGATGGAGGGTGTAAATAGTAAGTTGTATATCAACATATTTAACCTTAGTAAGCATAGATACACAATTGGCATGCATAAGCATCTTAAGTAATAAAGCAATACAAGACAACAAGACAGTCAATGCCACTGCTGTTTCTGAACAGTTGGGCTAAACCAGAGGTAACAGGCATCCCACTCATGTCAATCACTCAGAATGGCCCTGCCAAATTAAGAATAACATTTCTCCCTTTCCATAGATCAGAAAAAAATACTCTCCATTCTAACTAGCAGAAACAAGAGCAGTTGTCCTCTGCAACGTGTCCACACTGGCAAGCTACCCAGTATACACTCCCCATGCAGTACCTTCATCCATTGAATTACCAGCCATGTTCTATTTGAGTTCAGAAATACTCCCTCTGTCCCCACCTCCCACCCCCCACCTCCCAAAAAAAAATAATTACATGTTTTCTCAAAGTCAAACTGTTGTAATCTGACTAAATTTATAGAAAAAGGTTATCAATAATATAGTTTCATAGTATTTGTATTTTGTGCCATAAATAATAGTTTTGTCTGTAAACTTAATCGACCTTATGATAATTTGACTTTACTAAACTTATAATTTCTTTTCTTTTTGGGATGGAGAGTACTTCAGTGTCTAAAATCATGATAGTAGTCTTGTTAGCTTTCTATGTTTGAGTAACTGCTTAGAGATAATTGAGAAGTACTCCAATCCTTTTTTTTTTTTTTTGGGTGGGTGGGTGGGGGGGGGGTGGGGGAGTTGGCTGGCATATACTGACCACAGTTGGGGCCCTCCTTGTCATCGGTGACAATGTACTGATGTCCCTGCGACTCGAGCCAGCCGCGGATGCCGAGTGCTCCCTCGACGCAGCCGACGAAGTTGGGGTTCTTGTCGGCGTACTCCCCGGCCTTGTAGAACACCCCGACGATCTTCTTGCTGCCTGCAGACGTCTGCAGAACAAAGGAAGAATTCAATCAGTCCGTGCCATAGATCGGACTGCTCCAGCATCTGAAATTCAGGGCACAAGTAATCCATCTGATGTGAACTAAACTCTATTACATTTCACCCAAGAGGGAAAAAAAAAAACAAAAACAAGGGAAAGAAGAAAAAAACAAATACACGAGGAACAGAGAATCCTGAAAAGAAGCACACGCAACAATGAAAGGAGTGAAAATTCGCCCGTCCCGCACCCGCAGCTGAGAATCGCGAGCAGAAAGTTGCCGCGTTCTGATAAATAAACTCGGCGCAATAGCCACGATGAATCAACGAGCACGCGAGAAATTCGCAGCAAAAAACAGAAACAGGGTAAGTCATCGGATCAAAACGAAGACGAGGAGAAAGGTAGGGCAGGGAGGAATGGATTACGTGGGCGGCCCTTGAGCCGAGCGCCCTGTCGACCAGCTGCCTCGCGGCGGCTCTCCACATCGCCATGAACCGCGAAGGCAAACACGGGGGGTGAGTGCGAGGCGGAAGGAAAGACGAGCAGACTGCGGCCAGCGGGGGAGGAGACGGCACGGCGGATAAAGGCTCCCCCAGACGGGTGGGCCCCACCAGTCGTCACGGAAAATGCCGGCCGCGCCACCGCGGTCCACGTGTGCGGAGTGACTGCACATCGCGGCGCGGTGGTCCCGGCTGCCAGCGTGCGCACACCCGGACAGTGCTGCTCTCACTCAATGACAGATGGGTCCAGCTTTCGCTGGGTCCATTTGTCCGTTGCTGGTGCACGTAACTCACCTGATGATGGCTTCCGGAATCCAGATGATCATCACCACGGTCACGGCCGCACGGGAAAGGAGGAAATGGACCGGAGCGACGTGAATAGGCGCTGGCAATGGGCAGCGCACGAAGCACGCCGTCCCTGTTTTGGAAGAGGTCGATGACCTGATGTGAACGGCCAACGGCGAGACCATAACCGAGGAGACCCGCAATTTTTCTTCTATTGCTTTACATAACACAAAACTAATCCCACTGTCCCAAGATGAACCTAATTCTGCATTTTAGATCTTTGTCTTAAAATGAATATAATCGTGAAACTAAAATCAACTTTTCTAGTGGAAACCACCTATTAAAAAACCATTGGGTATCTAACAAAAACTACCAAACCCTATCTTCTAAAGAACACTCCATGCAGTGATTACTTTTAAGTTTCCATGCATAGAGAGAATAATAAAGGAGGAGCAAATATATAAATTTTTATATGCATTAATCTGATCTAGAATAGTGAGATTCACATCCTTTCTAGGACAAAGGAGTAGTATAATAATGACCTTTATAACATAAACTAGCCGACTCAAAAGACATATATGCAAATACACTAAGTTTTTATGAACACAAAGTAGGTGCCCTCCGTATATACACTAGAAAACATGAACGCTATAGCAAATTCGATGTAACAAAAAAGTCAAAACAACCTACAATTTAGAACAGAGGGAGTGCATTTCATTATTTGGCTCCCCCGCTATGCTTGAACAAGAGTTTATTAGTGCTAACCATTGATGCCAATTGATGTAATTTTATCATAACCTGGTCATGCCGTATTGATTATAATGAGCATAATTTGTATAAAAATCAAATCTTTTGAAAAACTTGCATGTTATATTCAACACTTTCTAGGCTCTGTTGTTGTTTTTTGGACGGTTCGATGTCTCTGGTTGGTTAGTACATGAATGTTGGCTCAAATGTGTTAAGTCTGCATAAACACAACACTTATCGGATGGTTTGATAATGCCTATCCAATAGTTCTGTAACACCTAGTGACACCTATAACATGCAGTCTGTTGTCCATCCATTCTCACTCCCAGTTCCACCCATCAACCCCAAATGAAAGGCTTAGTTTCGTTTTCGTGATTGAATGAATATAAGGAAAATAGACCCTATAGACTGAAGTTTGATTTTGGTGTTTGATGAACAACATGATTATTTGGACTAACGATGTTTGCTAGTATACAACGCATAGTTTAAATGGATGCATGGTGGACTTGAACTTAGGCAAGATGATGATCTGAATGACCAACACCTGAACCATTAAAAACTATGTTGAAGACCTCAAGACATGCTAGAAGTTCATAAAAGCCCAGAATATAAGACGTGAAGCTGACAGCATGAGCAAGGAGCATTAGCTGATGTTGGTTCCTCACAGTTGGACTAGCCTTATTAGGCAGTTGGACCGCGAATCAGACTAGTCTGTGCTACTGGCATAAAGGCCCACCTGAGGCTTTGAAGATTACAATAGTATGAATAGAACCTATAAAATCATTCAGAAAGATATACATGTAACACCAGAAGAAGGGGTCCAAAACAACTTACACCAAAAGATACCCACAAGCACCAAAGTATAGTTGGCCATGGGATTGATTCCTAAAATCTTTGTTCCTACGAATTTGAGTTTAGGAAAGCCATACAATCAAGGGGATCCAATACACTTGTCAAAGTGTGTAACCAAGTGCTCAATTCTTACACAAAACATCCTCATTCCTTAGCCAAGATAATCAGCTCAACCTTGCCCATTCTTTGTTGTCTGGCCAGTGCAGCAATGCCACATCCTAAGTGCGACAGTGCCGCACTTAACTAACCATTGGGACCAAGGGGTATTTATACCTCTTTCTCTTTCTCCCAATGGTACAATTGCCTTCTTCAACCTCAAACTCGACGCCCAAGTGTTCTGTTATGGCTCTTGCTCTCCTTCATGACCTAAAGCTCCCAAGCATTCTCAAGTGGTTCCACCATCAATCTTTGAGAGAAAAGGCTCCAAAACTCGATTAGAGAGAAAATCCACTGATTCCCATAGTCTAAGAGCACTTGGTTCATGTTTTGGCCGGTAGCTTGAATTTATTACTCTTGGAGTTTTGCTCCTAGCTAGCTACAACGTCGCCCTTGAGCTTGCCAACTTGTCTGGTAGCCTTGGGAGGTTTGTAACAATCATTTGCAGCTAAGAACTCACCCTTATCTCAAGAGTTAAGTCTCTTGACTTGAGAACAAGGTAGGGTTGCAAAGCCCTAAGCCTTAGTGGCTAACCTTAACAATGAAGAGATAGGCAAGCCTTAGTGACAAGCTGAACCACGGGATAAATTATTGTGTTACCGTGTGCTTCTTTCATACTCTTGCAACTTATGTTTGTGAAAAAGAGATTCTAGGGTTTGAGGTCGATCTACTTGCTTGTGCTTGATCTGATTCTAGGTGTTGATCTGAGACATAGACACCTGTAGTAAGCTGGAAAAATTGCTCGATCTGATTTCCACTGGATTTTGAATTGTGAGCTCTCTCTCTCTCTCTCTCTGCAGGTGCGGTAGTGCTGCTCTGAGGTGCGGCAGTGCCGCTGTTAAATTTGACCTAGTTTCAATTTAAGTTTTTTTTCCAGGCCTATCCACCCTCCTCTAGGCCTCGTGAGATCCTACACGTCGATATCATAGTTCAGTTATTTCCCGTTGATAACCCACCTATCTGGTTGGCAGAAATCGCTGGGATATAGATGAATCTTTTCACTTTCCCAATGGAGATTCATTTTCTTATCCCTCTCTCCAAATAAAGGATACACTCTATGCCACTCCTGATTTCTCTATTTTAACCTCATTTCCCATAGACCAAATGTCACCAATCAGCTCCACATAATCTTAACAGCGAGCCCTCTGTGTCACACCCAGGGACAAAACTTCACATAGGAAACACGAGGTGTGCTAGCCACCGACCTAGGTGGCACTAAGTCGGCTACCAATGGCCCCACCTAAGAGCATTCCTCGCTGATGCTCTTATTATTTTCTCAAATGGCCCTATTCTTTTGAGGTCCACTCAGCATCCAGAATAGCCATGCAGTAAAATCTAAACTTAATTTTTTGAAGTAAAATCCAAAATTACTGACACAAGCACTCTCGTGCTTTTTAAAGTAAAAAAGGTCTTAGCTTCTAAACGAAGTATCTTAATTAAAATCTGATTACGCCATAGTGTTCCTACGGTAAACTCTTCATTTTAATATTTTTAACGAACATTTATCTCATGTAACACCCCGGTGTTACGTTAACCAAAACCTGCCATGTCATCATCATCATTGCATAAGCATTCATCATTAGAAAACCCTAATTCAAACAATTAAAATGAGTTTACGATTCTAGGGTGTTACTTGAGTTCTTTTATATCACATGTGTATGCGTTTATAATTTAAACTTCACTCACATGTTTAGTTTTATCAATAAAAGCAATCAATTAAAATCAACCCCGGTGTTTGCAAGTGTTTGCCTAACCCCGACTCACACATCAAACAAGTTTTCTAAAGCAAATGGTGCAAAAGAAAGAATCAAATTTGAATTTGGAATTCAAATTCCAAACCCTAGCTCAAGTGGCTAAGTGTTGGAATTGGAATTTCACTTTCAATTTTGGTGAGCTAACCATAATTAATTTTATAAATAAAAGTTGCTAACCAATGGCACTATTTCAAAGTGTGAACTTTGTACTTTGAAAGTGTACTATTGGTTGGGTTTGAAAAGTATCACATTATCATTATTTTGTTGCCCAAAGATTCAATTTGAAAAACCTTTCAAAAAGGGAGATTTTCAAAGTGTTTTTGCCCCCTTTACCATTTCACCTCAAAATATTCAAAATTTGGGAAAACTCCAAAAATACAGTTTGTGCATCTCTTTGAGCTCTACAACTTTGGTATATAAAGTTTTTAAGTTTTTGAATAAAATTTTAAGTAATTTCAAAAGTTAGTTGAATTGGAAAATGCCCCTTTTTGAGTTTTAAACTTCAATTCAAAAATTATTGGGTTTCATGAAAAACTTCCTAAATAAGAGTTGTAGATCTTGAGAAATAGAACAACTTTTATTTTTGGAGATTTTCATCTTTTATTCAAAATTTGAAAGTAATTTTAAAATCCCTAAAGTTAGGGTTTTGTTTTAAATTCAAATGTGAAGTTCAAATTCAAAAACCAGTTTGAATCTGACAAAACTTCTTTAATGAAACTTGTAGAGCACAAAATTTTGAGCAATCTGTATTTTGGGATATTTTTGTGTACAGTACAACTTTTGAAAATAATTTTGAAAATAAAATGAAAAGGTGGCACTGCTACAGTAGTGAACAGGGGGGGGTGTTTGCCAGCTGCTCGGTGCCCATGCCGGCCGGCCGGCCGGCGGCCGCCGTGGCGTTTCTCGCCGTTCCGCCTTTCCCGCGCCGCCAACCACCTCACCGGCGTCGCGAAGTCGCTCTCCACCTGTCCAAATTTTGCCCCCTACTCCATAAAAGCCAGAGACGGCCGACGACCATCTCCTTTTCTCCATTTTGCTCACCACCGGCCGTCATCTTTCCACCGCCAAATTCACACACCACGCAGCGCCGCTGTTCAATTGCACTTGCACACAGCTCCGTAACCACCTTGCGCACGCCCTGAACCTTTGGTTACGCTACGCGATCGTTTGAGTCACCCCCGCGCCGTCATCTTCATCAATTCCGGCCAAACCCCGCCGCCACTGTAAGCCGCCGCTGCTCGTCGCTCTTTCACTCTGCTCAGAGTCGTATTCGTGTCGCATCGAGTTCGCCTTGGTGCGCTGAGCATGCTGGTACGGTTGGTTTCGACGGAGAGGCTCCAGGGAGCTTGGTCACCGGCGGCCGTGCGCCGGCGAGCCGCCGCGGCCACCGCCCTGAGTGCTCCGAGGGTTGGCATAGGCCGTTTAGTAGCTTGTTGGGCGCGGCGTAGGGTGTAGAGTCCGTTGGGACAGTTGGCTTCGCCGGAGGAGCATCGCCCGAAGAGCGGCCGCCCCCGCCGTGCCGCTGCCCCTCGTTCGCGGAGAGAAATGAGGAGGGAGAGAGTGCCGACGGGCGGGACCACCATGTCGGTGAGAGAGAGAGGGAGAGGGGGCGCGGCGCACGCTGGCTGGCCGCAGGTCGCGCGGTGCGGGCCTTCCCTGGGCCGCCTGATGAGCCCGCGAGGAGTTTTGTTCTTTTTCTTTTTCTTTTAAGTCTTTAAATGCTGTTTTTCACTTTTTTGTATTAATTTAAATTGGGTAGATAAAAATGTGAGAAAAATTTGTATATGTTCCCTGTAATATTCTCTGCTTAGGAAAAATACTAACTATGTTTTTCAGTAACTTTTGTTTTTGCAATTAAAATTGCTCCTTTAAATTAATAAATGCCACTTCCATGATTTTTAATAATTAAAATATAAGTCCAAAAATTATGAAATTTGTTTTGTGTGCTAATTAGATGATGATGATCTTAATTATGAAGTTTGATCCTGTTTTGATTAAGTTTTATATTACACTTAATTAATACCAAAATTAATTAATGTTAAGATAGTTAATTCTTTAATTGATTAAGGTTTAATTAATCCCCAATTAGCAAGTTAATTAATGGCTTTCAATGACTGTAAAAATGGTTAATAAATTAGTAATCACTCTAATCACCATTAGGGTTGCTTGATTTTGGGATTGAGTGATGACCCTAGGTCATTAACCCTAATGACCTTCGGCATTTCATGTTGATTGCGTATCGCTAGTCCGTCGTCGTCGACGCTAGTTATACCTTCTGAGAGTGAGGTAATCGTGAAGGAAAGTTGTACTCAAGATCGATTAACAATCGTTGCATCATTATCGCATATCCTTTTATTTACTGCATTGTAATCATGCATTTCAATCGTGTAGTTGTGTCGTCCGAGGAGGGAGTTGATCCAACTCCTATCTCTGAAGAAGGTGTTCAGTGCGAGGAGGTTGGTCCAGATCCCGGCAGTGCCATCCCCGAACCTCACTTCTTCGAGCCCCAAGGCAAGCCCCGGATGCATTCAAACCCGCCCTTGTATTTCGAAAGTTTTATGATTTTATGTTCCAGATATGATGCATTAGGTGTTAGGAGTTGTGTGATACCCTACTTTGATGCATTTACCGTACCTTGATATATTACCCTGTATACCTGTTTTGATTTCGAAATGCTTAGTATACGCTTAGTCTTGCTACTAGTGTAGGGTTTTGGATAAACTGTTTTCAAAAGTGTGATTACTCCTCGAAGGGAATTTATTTAAAAACCCGATGTTGCTTGTCGTCTACCGTTGTTCCGACGGGGTCAAGGGTACACCACAAGAACATGATGATGAGTAAATCAAGACGTCGGTGGAGTGACTTGCATCAGGAAGGGCTAGTGCCCTGATGTAGTGTCGTCCACTTGTGTCGGTTAAGGACCGTCCGTTGTTTGGCGCTGGGATCATGAGGTTATTGGATAGTACTAGTCGCATGCTAATGGCGGTAAGCTCCACTTGGACTATTCGTTACTAGAACGGACAAGAGCGTGTACCCATCCTACGATGCGCACCGCCGAAGTGACCGAGCGGCCGTAGAGATGTGGTGTCTTGTACACCCGTTCGGTATGGAGAAATCTAAGCGTTGAGTTGATGTATGTAAGATGTTCGGTCCTGCATACATCGTGTGGCTAGGAAGCCC
Source organism: Chrysopogon serrulatus (assembly GCA_015844335.1). Lineage (NCBI taxonomy): Eukaryota > Viridiplantae > Streptophyta > Magnoliopsida > Poales > Poaceae > Chrysopogon > Chrysopogon serrulatus. The sequence continues at coordinate 126,993 of JADLZL010004644.1, forward strand.
CAGCTGGGTATATAAAGCGATTCGAATCGTCGTTGCTCCACGATATGGGAGACTTGATCCGAGTCCCGGCATCGTAGTAATAATGAAAGTCTGAGAATGAGAGTTTTGAATCCGGCATATGTTTGATAAGTGATTGTTAAAGTAAGGATTGGCTTAGTCTTTTCCGCAAAAAGGGTGTCTTTGATTCTTGCTAAAGCCTCACCTTGATTCCCATTAGCCGGCATTCCCTGAGTATTCTCCCCAATTTTTTTTTGTCGGGTAAGTCTTGCGGAGTACTTTTTGTACTCGGGGTTTGTTCAACCCCCATTGCGGGTGTGAACCGCATGGGCAAGAGTGCTACGGCCCTTGTTGCATGACGGTTATCGAAGAAGTAACTGATGAGGAGTGAATTGAGTGGCCTCTGGGCAGGGCACCTTTTGTTGAGTGAGTGTAATAAAGTTAAGTAATGATACTTCCGCTGGTTTGTAATTATAACACTCTGGTTTGTATAAGTTTGCAAAAGGTTTGTAAATTAAGTTATTGTAAGTCTTCCGCTACTCTAGTATTTGTATATAAAAACTGTTGTAATACTGTGATGTCTCTGTAAGTATCGATCTGGGAGTGATCGTGGTTTATCGAGGGGATCCACCCGACGGAACATTTTAAGTTATGTGGTGTACAAGCATAGCCGACGGAGGTCTTAGGGACAATGTCAGTTGCTTGTGGGCCATATAATTTAGAAGGTTCTGCCACAGAGGGTATCAGAGCGGTACTTATAAAGATACTCACAGTGTTACCTTTCAAAAACTTCAAAATGTTTTGGATCCAAAAGTTAACGGGTTTAGTCCAAATTGCTTACGCTCTGTCTTAATTCTTTCTTGTAGCCTTGTTAGGTGTTATTTAAAAAGAAGTCTTAAGCGGAGTATCATGTGTTTTTCTTTTGCCCTATATTATTAAAAGTATGCTTATGTTAGTTTAAAAACTTTTTGCTTGATCCGTAGGCTCGATCATGCATCATGCTTAAATGCTTAATTCACATGTTTAAAATCATATCCCCATTTAAAAAGTGGTTGGGCTAAGTAAAATCAATCCTATTCTTGCTGACTTTTAAGGCTATCAATCTTATAGACTCTATCTCTACTTTCTACAGGATGGCCCGTACCAAGCAGACTGCTCGAAAGATGACCGGTTCTAAGGGTGTGCCACGTCACCAGCTGGCCCCGCGACGCAATGATGCTGAAGGCCATTCCGTTATCCTCAGCAGCAACAAGCCCAAAGGCAATAGGTGTACACTCGCCCTGCTGCCGCAACCTATCCCCAGCAGCCGAACACCCAGGGTGTTCGAAACACAACTCCACCAGCTCCCCAAAATGCTCCCACTGGTTTCGGTCCGTGTTTTAATTGCAATCAAACTGGACACCTTTATCGAAACTGTCCCTATCCCAAAAGAAATACTTTCAATTTTCAGCAAGGGTCTGGCAGTCAGCAGCACCAGAGTCAGGGCAGGGGTGGTTCACAGCGTGCCCCGAAGGCCAATGCCGGGAGGAAGACTGGACGTGTGTATCAAGTTCAGCCTGGAAACGCTCTGGAAGGAGAGCCGGTTTTAATGGGTATGTTCCCTGTTGCCAGTCACCCTGCAATTACGTTATTTGATTCTGGTGCATCACATACATTTATCAACCACACGTTTGTTACAAAGCATGAAATCCCCATAAAAGAAATTAAAGATGAGTTTTTGGTGCAATCACCGGGAGGGCGTATATGCACACGGGAAATGGTATATCAGATTCCTATATCTCTTGGTGGGTATCTCTATCCCACGGATCTGATAGTACTGAAGGATCAAAATATAGATGTGATCCTTGGAATGAATTGGTTACGCTATTATGGCGCTGTGATAGATACCCTGAATAGAAATGTTAAGCTGTTGCTACCTGATAACCAGTCCCCACTTCTTATCCAATTCCCGATTCCCAAGAGAGCGGTTAAGACAGTTAATGCAACCTCAGTGCGAGAAGTTAAAGATATACCTGTAGTCTGTGAGTTTCCAGATGTGTTTCCTGAGGATTTGCCTGGGTTACCGCCAGAGCGAGATGTTGAGTTTGTGATTGAGTTAAAGCCTGCATCGCACCGTATCCCGAAGAGCTTATAGGATGCCCCCCAAAAGAGTTAGCCGAATTGAAAACTCGGTTGGTGAATTCTTTGGACAAAGGTTTTATCAGACCTAGTTCATCACCGTGGGGTTGTCCCCGCTATCTTTGTGAAAAAGAAGGATCACACTCGAGAATGTGTGTGGACTATCGTCCACTCAATGAGGTGACCATCAAAAATAAATATCCTCTTCCTCGCATAGATCTTCTCTTTGACCAACTTGCGAGAGCCAAGGTGTTCTCCAAGATCGATCTTAGGTCTGGTTATCATCAAATTTGAATCAGGCCTGAAGACATTCCTAAAACCGTCTTCACCACCAGATATGGCCTATATGAATATCTTGTTATGTCATTTGGTCTTACCAATGCTCCAGCCCATTTCATGTATTTGATGAACTCGGTGTTTATGCCCGAGCTCGATCGCTTCGTTGTGGTTTTCATTGACGACATTCTTATATACTCTAAAAACAAAGAAGAGCATGCAGAGCATCTCCGTATTGTTTTGTCTCGTCTCCGAGAACATCGCCTTTATGCCAAACTTAGCAAATGTGAGTTTTGGCTTAGTGAAGTCAATTTTCTTGGTCATGTTTTATATCTGGCCGAGGGTGTTGCAGTTGACCCTAGCAAAGTCTAAGATATTCTTAATTGGAAGCCACCCATCGGTGTCCACCAAGTTCGTAGTTTCCTTGGAATGGCGGGGGTACTACCGTCGTTTCATTCGACGACTTCTCAAAATAGCCAAGCCAATCACCGAACTTCTAAAGAACCAAACTAAATTCCGGTGGTCATCTGAATGTGAGCAAGCATTTCATAAGTTGAAAGATCTTTTGACTACTTTGCTCCAATCCTAGCTCGGCCGGATATTGAAAAGCCATTCGATGTGTATTGTGATGCATCCGCATCGGCATCGGATGTGTGTTGATGCAAGAAGGCGGGGTTATTGCTTATGCTTCAAGGCATTTGAAGCGACATGAAGAGCATTATCCAACTCATGATCTTGAGTTAGCCGCAGTTGTGCATGCTCTGAAAATATGGAGGCACTATTTGTTGGGCAATAAATGTCATATTTATAGTGATCACAAAAGTTTAAAGTATATCTTTACCCAGTCTGAGCTGAATATGAGGCAAAGAAGATGGCTAGAATTAATCAAAGACTATGATCTTGAAGTGCACTATCATCCTGGTAAAGCCAACGTAGTTGCCGATGCTCTCAGTCGAAAGAGTCAATGCAATTGTCTTACTGTCACACCAGTGAATCTGAGTTTGTGTCAAGAGTTAGAAAGATTGAATATTGATATGATCCCTCAGGGTAGTCCGAATGATATCACAGTACATTCTTCTATTCAAGAGAAAATTATTGCAGCTCAACGAGAAAGCAAAGGTCTCAAGCACATTAGAGAGAAAGTCAGATCAGGGCGAGCATCTTGCTTCCGCCTTGATGACAACAATGTATTATGGTTCAAAAATCGTCTAGTTGTTCCGAAGGTCCCTGAGCTCCGACAGTTGATTCTTGACGAAGCTCACTTAACCAGATTCTCGATTCACCCAGGTAGCAATAAGATGTATCATGACCGAGGCGAGATTGCGGTGGACTAAAATGAAAATCGAGATAGCTCGATATGTTGCACAGTGTGATACCTGCCAAAAAGTCAAAGCTGTGCATTTAAAAGCCGCTGGAGAACTTCAACCCTTACCCATTCCAGCTTGGAAGTGGGAAGATATTAGTATGGACTTCATCGTTGGTCTGCCTAGAACAGCCAAGGGTTATAATTCAATCTGGGTTATTGTTGATCGGTTGACCAAGTCTGCCCACTTTATTCCCGTAAAAGATAAGTATGCAGCACCCCAGTATGCTCAAATATAAATAGATCGAATAATGTGTCTGCATGGAATTCCAAGAAGTATAGTCACCGATCGGGGTACTCAATTTATGGCTCACTTCGGCAAAGGTTTCATGAAACTATGGGTACTACTGCATTTGCAAAGATCGCTTATCATCCAGAACCGATGGTCGACCGAAAGGCGAACCAGATTTTGGAAGATATGTTAAGGTCTTGTGTGTTGACATATTCCTCGATTGGGAACAATGTCCGCCATTAGTCGAGTTTGCTTATAACAACAGTTATCAAGAGAGTATCAAAATGGCACCATTTGAAACTTTGTATGGCCGCCGATGTCGTACTCCACTCAACCGGGTTCGAGCCCGGTGAAAGGTGGTTCTTCGGTGTTGATCTAGTTAAAGAAACTGAAGTTAAAGTAAAAACAGATTCAAGAAAACTTAAGAATAGCTCGGTCCGCATTTAAAAGTTACGCCGATAAGTTTATTTAAGGCCATTGATGTTTGAAATTGGAAACTATGTATATCCGAAAGTGTCACCAAGTAAAGGTGTCGACCGTTTTGGGGTAAAAGTAAACCGGCACCCCGATATATTGGTCCGTTTCAGATTACGGAAAGATGTGGGAAGGTAGCATATCGTTTGAATCTACGAGCGGTTGTCGCTTGTGCACAATGTGTTTCATGTGTCCCAACCGAAAAAGTGTTTGCAAGTACTGGACAAAGTCACCGACATTGAAGGTCTCCGCATTGAACCCGATCTGAAGTGTGTTGAGTATCCAAATCAAAATTCTTGATCGAAAGGATCGGGTCACCCCCGCAGCACATAAGAAGATTTTATAAAATTCAGTGGGATCAACACTCGAGGATGAAGCAACTTGGGAGTCCGAGGAATTCTTAAATGAGCATTTCACGGAGTTTCTTCCTTCCTTCTCCTAAGCCACGATTCGTTTCTAAGAATTGTGACTTTCCGAAAATATGAGACTTGTAATATGAACCCTTCTACCTCCCTTATGAAAAGATATAAGATGTGTTTGCTTGACACATTTCCTTTTCCATTACTTAGCCCTAAGCTTTGAATCTCGGGGACGAGATTCCTTTTGTTGGGAATATAATGTAACACCCCGGTGTTACGTTAACCAAAAACCTGCCATGTCATCATCATCATTGCATAAGCATTCATCATTAGAAAACCCTAATTCAAACAATTAAAATGAGTTTACGATTCTAGGGTGTTACTTGAGTTCTTTTTTTTTTATATCACATGTGTATGCGTTTATAATTTAAACTTCACTCACATGTTTATTTTTATCAATAAAAGCAATCAATTAAAATCAACCCCGGTGATTACAAGTGTTTGCCTAACCCTGACTCACACATCAAACAAGTTTTCTAAAGCAAATGGTGCAAAAGAAAGAATCAAATTTGATAAGAGTTTTCTAAAGCAAGTGTTTACAAGTGTTTGCCTAACCCAGACTCACATGTTTATTTTCAAAGTGTTTTTGCCCCCTTTACCATTTCACCTCAAAATATTCAAAATTTGGGAAAACTCCAAAAAATACAGTTTGTGCATCTCTTTGAGCTCTACAACTTTGGTATATAAAGTTTTTTAAGTTTTTGAATAAAATTTTAAGTAATTTCAAAAGTTAGTTGAATTAGAAAATGCCCTTTTTGAGTTTTAAACTTCAATTCAAAAATTATTGGGTTTCATGAAAAACTTCCTAAATAAGAGTTGTAGATCTTGAGAAATAGAACAACTTTTATTTTTGGAGATTTTCATCTTTTATTCAAAATTTGAAGGTAACTTTAAAATCCCTAAAGTTAGGGTTTTGTTTTAAATTCAAATGTGAAGTTCAAATTCAAAAACCAGTTTGAATCTGATAAAACTTCTTTAATGAAACTTGTAGAGCACAAAATTTTGAACAATCTGTATTTTGGGATATTTTTGTGTACAGTACAACTTTTGAAAATAATTTTAAAAATAAAATGAAAAGGTGGCAATGCTACTTCTGAAGAGTGAATGGGGGGGTGTTTGCCACCGCTTTCGGTGCCCATGCCGGGCCGGCCGGCCGGTGGCCGCCGTGGCGTTTTCGCCGTTTTCCGCCTTTCTGCGCCGCCAACCACCTCACCGGCGTCGCGAAGTCGCTCTCCACCTGTCCCGGCTTGCCCCCTGCTCCATAAAAGCCAGAGACGGCCGACGACCATCTCCTTTTCTCCATTTTGCTCACCACCGGCCGTCGTCTTTCCATCGCCAAATTCACACACCACGCAGCGCCGCTGTTCAATTGCACTTGCACACAGCTCCGCAACCACCTTGCGCACGCCCTGAACCTTTGTTACGCTTACGCGATCGTTTGAGTCACCCCGCGCCGTCATCTTCATCAATTCCGGCCAAACCCCGCCGCCATCGTAGTTCGCCGCTCGCCGCTCTTTCACTCTACTCAGAGTCGTATTCGTGTCGCATCAAGTTCGCCTTGGTGCGCTGAGCATGCTGTTACGGTTGGTTTCGGCGGAGAGGCTCAGTGGAGCTTGGTCACCGGCCGCGGCGCCGGCGCGCGAAGCCAGCGGCCACCGCCCCCAGTGCTCAGAGGGTTGGCATAGGCCGTTTAGTAGCTTGTTGGGCGCGGCGTAGGGTGTAGAGTCCGTTGGGACAGTTGGCTTCGCCGGAGGAGCATCGCCGGCGAAGAGCGGCCGTCCGCCATGCCGCCCCCGCCGGAGAGAAAGGAGGAGGGGAGAGTCTTGACGGGCGGGACCGCCATGTCGAGTGAGAGAGAGATGGAGAGGAGAGGGCGCGGCGCACGCGCGGGCCGCAGGCCGCGCGGTGCGGGCCTTCTGGGCCGCCGCATGAGGAGCCCGCGAGGAGTTTTGTTCTTTTTCTTTTTCTTTTAAGTCTTTAAATGTTGTTTTTCACTTTTTTGTATTAATTTAAATTGGGCAGATAAAAATGTGAGAAAAATTTGTATATGTTCCCTGTAATATTCTCTGCTTAGGAAAAATACTAACTATGTTTTTCAGTAACTTTTGTTTGCAATTAAAATTGCTCCTTTAAATTAATAAATGCCACTTCCATGATTTTTAATAATTAAAATATAAGTCCAAAAATTATGAAATTTGTTTTGTGTGCTAATTAGATGATGATGATCTTAATTATGAAGTTTGATCCTGTTTTGATTAAGTTTTATATTACACTTAATTAATACCAAAATTAATTAATGTTAAGATAGTTAATTCTTTAATTGATTAAGGTTTAATTAATCCCCAATTAGCAAGTTAATTAATGGCTTTCAACGACTGTAAAAATGGTTAATAAATTAGTAATCACTCTAATCACCATTAGGGTTGCTTGATTTTGGGATTGAGTGATGACCCTAGGTCATTAACCCTAATGACCTTCGGCATTTCATGTTGATTGCGTATCGCTAGTCCGTCGTCGTCGACGCTAGTTATACCTTCTGAGAGTGAGGTAATCGTGAAGGAAAGTTGTACTCAAGATCGATTAACAATCGTTGCATCATTATCGTATGTCCTTTTATTTACTTTGCATTGTAATCATGCATTTCAATCGTGTAGTTGTGTCGTCCGAGGAGGGAGTTGATCCAACTTCTATCTCTGAAGAAGGTGTTCAGTGCGAGAAGGTTGGTCCAGATCCCGGCAGTGCCATCCCCGAACCTCACTTCTTCGAGCCCCAAGGCAAGCCCCAGATGCATTCAAACCCGCCCTTATATTTCGAAAGTTTTATGATTTTATGTTCCAGATATGATGCATTAGGTGTTAGGAGTTGTGTGATACCCTACTTTGATGCATTTACCGTACCTTGATATATTACCTTGTATACCTGTTTTGATTTCGAAATGCTTAGTATACGCTTAGTCTTGCTACTAGTGTAGGGTTTTGGATAAACTGTTTTCAAAAGTGTGTTAACTTTACTCCCCGAAGGGAATTTACGAAAACTGATGTTGCTTGTCGTCTACCCTTGTTCCGACGGGGTCAAGGGTACACCACAAGAACATGATGATGAGTAAATCGAGGCGTCGGTGGAGTGACTTGCATCGAGGAAGGGCTAGTGCCCCGATGTAGTGTCGCCCACTTGTGTCGGTTAAGGACCGTCCGTTGTTTGGTATTTGGGATCATGAGGTTATTGGATAGTACTAGTCGCATGCTAATGGCGGTAAGCTCCACTTGGACTATTCGTTACTAGAACGGACGATAAGCGTGTACCCATCCTACGATGCGCACCGCCGAAGTGACCGAGCGGCCAGTAGAGAGGTGGTGTCTTTGTACACCCATTACGGTATGGAGAAATCTAAGCGTTGAGTTGATGTATGTAAGATGTTCGGTCCTGCATACATCGTGTGGCTAGGAAGCCCCAGCTGGGTATATAAAGCGATTCGAATTGTCGTTGCTCCACGATATGGGAGACTTGATCCGAGTCCCGGCATCGTAGTAATAATGAAAGTCTGAGAATGAGAGTTTTGAATCCGGCATATGTTTGATAAGTGATTGTTAAAGTAAGGATTGGCTTAGTCTTTTCCGCAAAAAGGGTATCTTTGATTCTTGCTAAAGCCTCACCTTGATTCCCATTAGCCAGCATTCCTGAGTCTTCTCCCCAATTTTTTTGTCGGGTAAGTCTTGTGGAGTACTTTTTGTACTCAGGGTTTGTTCAACCCCTGTTGCAGGTGAACCGCATGGGCAAGAGTGCTACGGCCCTTGTTGCATGACGGTTATCGAAGAAGTAACTGATGAGGAGTGAATTGAGTGGCCTCTGGGCAGGGCACCTTTTGTTGAGTGAGTGTAATAAAGTTAAGTAATGATACTTCCATTTGGTTTGTAATTATAACACTCTGGTTTGTATAAGTTTGCAAAAGGTTTGTAAATTAAGTTATTGTAAGTCTTCCGCTACTCTCGGTATTTGTATATAAAAACTGTTGTAATCTTTGTGATGTCTCTGTAAGTATCGATCCCTGGAGTGATCGTGGTTTATCGGGGATCCACCCGACGGAACATTTTAAGTTATGTGGTGTACAAGCATAGCCGACGGAGGTCTTAGGGACAATGTCAGGTGCTTGTGGGCCATATAATTTAGAAGGTTCTGCCACATCTCATGATGAACATGTATTTAAAGATAATAATTAGGTCAAACATTACATTAACACTACACGAACATTGCATAAACTAGGATAGAACATCATATGTATACTGAACATCACATACATCATGAAATGGAAAAATAAAATTGGTGAAGTAATTAATTATAATAAAATAGAAAAAAAGAAAAGTTATTGTTGAACATCACAAATACATCATTGAACATCACGTTAACACTACATGAACATCAATAATATAGCGTAGAACATCATATTTATACTACATGAACATCAAAAAAAAAATATATCCTAGAACATCTAGAGCATCAACGCTTACTAAACATCACAAAAATATATCATAAAACATTTACATTTCTACTCACTAACAAGATACGTCATAGAATAATACTCAATCCTTTCTAAATTATAAAACATTTGCTATTTCTAGATATATGAATTTTACTATACATCTAGACATAATTTATATCTAGATACATAGCAAAAGCTATAACTCTAGAAAAGCCAAAACATCTTATAATTTCGAACAAAGGGAGTATATATATACTATATGAACATCATGTATTTCTATAAATAAAAAAGTTGTAGCATAAAATTTATAATAGAAGAAAATAAAGAAAAATAAAAGAATCAAATACATAAATAGAAAAAGGAAACATAAAGAGCAATAAAAGACCACCAAAAAAGAAAAATAAAAAAGGAAAGGGAAATAGAAATATAAGAAAAGAAAATAAAAATAAAAGAAACAAAAGATAAAAATAAATAAAAATACCAAAGATGACAAGAATAATAGAACACAACAAAAAAGGAAAAAAAGAAATAGTAGAAAGGAAAGGAAAAGAAAAAAGGAAAAAAAAAGAGAGAAAAAAGGCACCTTGAAGAACCGTGTATGACGGTCTTCGATCACATTAGAATTACACGATCTTTTAAATTATACTTTGATTATTTATTTATTTTATTGTATATTACTAGTAAATATGCCCGTGCGTTGCAACAGGACGTATAGTTTATTGTATGATCATTGTGCTTTTGAATTAATTTGTGTTGGTATCTAACTCTATCATGCCAAGACATATGCTGCTCTAATAGATATGGGAGATAGTAGCGAGCTATATAAATGATATGTATTACAATTAGCTTTAAAATTAGACTCTATACCATATAAGATGTCCGAACTTTCTAATATATTTTGTTTTAAATTTATATATAGCAGAACCTCTATATCTAGAAAAACAAAATAACTTATAATTCAGAGCATACTTGTTGGTATTTCTTATGCATAATTAAAATATAAAGGATTCCACAAGCGCCTGAGAAAACCATTGTAGCATTTTACCGGGAGTATTCCAGGTATCATTATTTATATTTTACCACTGGAAAACAATGGATAAAGACGTTGATAATTCACCATCACGTATCTATTAACTAATACACCAACTAGACTAAAGTAGGGATAAATGATAAATGATAGGAGTTATGCGTAAATGATATAGACACACATGAGAAATCTATGATAAAAGAGTAGATAGCTGTTGACGATGGATAGCGTCAATATTTTATAAATCAAAAGGCATGGAACATACATTAAAATCTAGAAGTTAGGGTTTTATCTAACAATTTCCACGAGTTTTGGTGATTTATCAATTTTCAGGGACTAATCCAGAAAACATCGAAAAAAGGGCATAACTACAAATCTACACCACGGAATTATCCGCAACTCAGGAATACGCCAAACTACTCTAGAAGGATCCAGAAGACACCGGAGCGAAGGAGAGGAGGAGCCACCTCCAGGTGGGGCCGGCCGGCCCCACCAACTATGCCGGACGGCACCCCCCTTTGGGCCCCACCTGCCATCTTCTGGAATGTTCCTCCACCGCCTTTGAGGATCAATCTCAGCCCTACGTGAAGTCGGTTTGATTAAACGGCTATCGTGCATCCCACCGGGCTATATAAGCGGAGCCAGACCTCCCCCTGGAAATCCTAATTCATTCATCCACTTCATTCAATTCATCTCGAGTCATTTGGTGATTAAGTCATCTAGAGCTTCAAGTTCTAGTTCCTCATAGCCTTCTAGTTCATAGTTTAGCCTAGTTAGATCTAGAGTAGAGGAAGTCAAGTTCTTCATCGATCTAGGATTTCCGACGTTGTCAAGAATAGAAAAGTCTGGTATAGTTCTTAAGCTTTTCTTTCTTATTGTAATATCTGCGTTTGTACGATCATTACTAGCAACATTATTCTTCATTATTATGTTCTTGATTGCATTGTTCATAGTCTACTTTAATATGTCTAGTATAATTAGTTTGCTATTATATTTATACACTGGTTCGTATAGCGTTCATCAATTCGATCGGTTGGTGAGTGGTAGGTTGTGTGTAGGCATGGTGCCTAGATGCATTACTTGTCTATGAATATCCCCAGTCGTGCCGGGTAGTGAGGTAGATCGTGGGTGTGACAGACCCATTGAGTCCTTTGTAGGCCTTCCCCCGTATGGTGGATTAGTAGAGTGGGATTGTCAGGTTAAGAGAAGGTTTCTGTACTCACTTCTCCTATACATTGCTCCGATGTGTTAGGAAACTATAGTAGTATAACTTAGCAATGATTGTTAGACATACTTGCATTAAATGAAGTAGCATTGACTGTAGCTTGAATACTTAGGAGTTATTTCTCTATTAAATGATTAGACGACGTTAACATGTCTAGAATTGCTATGAGTGAATTAGTATCATTAGAAGATGACTGATCAATGGCTTATTATCATTATTTATCATTTATCTATTATTTATCTTGTGACACCTTCCTGTTATTGAGTAGAGTTGACATTGGCTACATCTCTTATTCACTGCATATATAAGTGTTATCAATACTATAGAGTAGCTTCTTAGCAATGCCTTCTCAGTGGTAGAATATAAATGACAACCTGGTAATACTCTAGATAAAATGCTATAATAGTATAATTATCTATCCGCTTGCAGAATCATTCTTAGTTTATATTCATCTTTATTTATTTCTGCCTAGTCACATAAAATGATAAGATTTAGTATCAATGTTTATTCCTAGCTTTACAATTAGGGATGACAACCTAGTTTAACAGTTAGGAGTAAGGGTAAAGAGGCTAGTGGCTAGTTGCTAAAGGTAAGTTAATTAATACCAATATTTTTAGTGTCATTGCGTGGGATAGGAAATTGAGGTTTATTGCAGTGACGTTAGAAATGCCAACAATAGCTAAAGTGAGAGGACAATGGGAGAGATCACAGTTCCTGAATACTTCTCTATTACTAAGGTTCTATAATAACTGATTCATGGTAAATAAAGTAATCATATAATAACACTTTGGGAACATCGGAACCCTAGTCATGGAAATGGGTGAGAAAGGACTAGAAAGCTCTGACTACGGTCCTACAAACACCAACCCTAACATGGTGGAATACGTCGGCCGTTAGGGCTGTCACCACCTGGGGCTACCACAACTATAGGGTGCAATCTCAGGTAACCTATAGCATAGACTCCATGTCTACACTATTGATTACTACTCTATTCACATATAATAACTAGAGCACCTAATACAGGCGGAGATCCTATGCTAAAGTATAACAACTATACTAACCAATCAAATGTAATGCATAAAAGTAAATAGAGAAGATAAAATATATTAAAGCATAAGTCTTACAATAATAAATACAAAGACATACCAAATCTCTGAAGACTTCTCCAAATCCTGAGCGTAGCTCCGCTCTCCCTAACTCTCAACTAGAACTAATCTACTACATTGGAAAGTCTAGCCCTAATTCTCTAGAGATGAGAGGTCATCTATTCGAGGGATGCCTCTACATCTCCATAATAATGTGGTGCCCCCAGGGAGGGGGGTCTGGCCCTGTATTTATAGCCCAATGGAAGAAACGTGAGCCCTTTGATCAAACCGACTTAAGGTACGGTGGAGATGCATCCTTGAAGGCGGTGGAAGAAGCCTCCAGAAGACGGACGTGAGGCAGCGTAGGGGAGGGCCGACCGGCCTAGGAGGAGATGCCGGGGCGCCTGGGCCCAAGCCCACTTGGCCCAAGCTTCATTGACATGTTTTCTTGTCCCTTTTAGGGTCCAATGGTGTATGTTTCGATGTAGAGTTGATATATCTTGATTCTGGACTCCGAATATGGCAAATGATATGTCCATTTTGATCGTCTCAACGAGCCCGTCACAATGGTGCAGTCCAATTATTTATTTGAGATACTTTTATTTAATGGAAAATTACATTCTCCTGCAACACAAGTGAGAACACTAAAACTCGTGGAACTTGTTAGAATCAAAACCTACAACTATGCTTTGTAATTCATTTTATACAATAGTTAAGGATTATATTCGGTGTTTAATGACCGTCAACAAGCTCCCCCAAGCTTAACCTTTACTAGTCCCTAGCAAAGCTAATCTTAAAAATCATTATTGATATCCATATATTCTTAGCAACTTTCTTTTATGGCCCCTCAAAATATACCTGTATTCAGACAAAAATTCTCCTCTAGGTTTAAACAAAACTGAGCTAACATTCAAACTTACTCATATTATCCTTGACCATAGGACTTCTTAGCTTTTACTCAAGTCTTGAGCAATCGAAAGACAGAAAGATCTAGCCAAGCACTATGTCTTAAGCTCTTCATTCAACTATCATTCTGGAGTTTTTAGAAGTTTTTAAATAAAACTCAGAGCTTTCTTTGTATGACACTCTCAAATCTCTCAGTATATGTGGTATTTGTGGATTCTCACCAAGGCAGTAATGATGCTATGCCTTTTTTTCTTCCTATAACTAAGGCTTATATGGAGCTCATAGGTGTGGAGAAAACATGAAAGAGCATATTTTCAATGCACATATTTTAAAGTCAAACAATGGATCCACAGAGAAACAAGTCATACAATCGAATCAAGATGAGCAAGTGTATGGATATGGTAAATATATGGTGGAAGGGTGAAACCTAATTCTACCTCGCTCCTTGAAGATATATCTCTCTTTTGAATTTGGAATTTGGCTAAAGAGTATGAGCTATCTTATTCTTTTCTTTTTTTCTTTCTTCTTTTTTTCAGGGAGACGGGCATCTAAGTACCCATTGTTTTAATATTTTGGACACTTGTCCTTTTTTTCTAACTCCCTTTTTTCCTTATTTTTCTCTTCTCTTTTTTTTTCAAAATAACTTTTGCATAGCTCACACCTTCTTTGGCACTATAGATTTTTGAGAAATAGCAACAAAAACTTGGAGCATTTATTCTGTGGCTAACCTAACAAGAATATTCTTTTTGGTGTTTTCTCCCAGTGTAGGAGTAAAACATTTTTTTGAGGTGAATCTAGGTGGGATGGCATGTTGTTGCGCCTACTCCAATGTAGAGTAGTGCATATATATAGGTGGAGTGTAAGTGGATCTTGATTTCAAGAGTATTACAAATATCTCAAAAGGGTCACAAAGGTTGACAAAACTCAATGTAAGACAAGCAGCATATATGTGGAAGTTTATCTAGCCTATCTTATCATATTTGGCTTTGGTAGGAATGTAAGCTTTGTCATACAAGAGCTCATCATATAAGGTTTTGCATTTTTCAAAAGAAATCTTTAGAACTCCAGTGTCACTTAGAACAAGATAAACAGTAGCTCAAACTTTTTCAGTCATATCAATCAATCACCTAGACTTAGCTCAAACATATGCAACCCACAAGTTTTAGGCTCAGAGTAAATTTTTATGTCAAAACAGTCTAAGACAAAACTTAGGAAAACTTAAGTCTAACAACTAGGCACTTTAAGAGCTATCACTTTTGTCCTTTAAGGTCATCTATAGAGCTTGACTATTGACTCTTAACTAGACACTCATTTTTATCTGGTTTTACAATTTGAAGACTCACAAAGACTCGATAAATATGGACCTTCATGTGCCCATACATTTTTGTTCTTTTTAAGTTTTCTTATGATACTATGGTGAACCTTCATGTGCTCATATATTTTTGGTATTTTATAACTATAAGACAGAGTCAATAATCGCATAGGTATACTTACCTGATAACTAGAGGATGCCTCTTCCCCCAAGCTAGTTGTTGTCGTGTTGAGCATTGAAACTGAGTGATCCTCACGGAGAAGCTCATGCTTATGAGAGCAAGTGTTGTCAGGAACATCTCAATCTTTATCCTTTGAGAAGTTACTTCCTTCACACAATGGGTAACTGTATGTCGGAAAGGTGCACAACGAGGAGTGAAGATGAGAGCACCTAGGTAGCCTAGCTCTCAGAGTTATCCTCCCGGCGAGGGTTTAATGTTTTGAGTCCTTCAAACTAGACTCTTTCTTGCAGTGGTTCATTAATTGAGTACTTCAGTTTGCTCCTAAAGATAAGGATTGAGGTGGTGCTTCCACTAGTGGTGCTTCCAATGGTGGTGCCACCTTCTTCTTTTCTTTTTATTAGCATCTCAAAGCCAATCTTATGTGTATCATTGTTACTGGTTTAGAACTTCCACTTGTAGAATTTTAGGGAATCTCTCCACACTTTGCTTGAAGTGTGTTCCTTAAGATGTTACCTTTATTACTAGAGCGTGATGACACCATGTAGTAAAGGATAGATTGAATCTCAATGGTCTTTTGCATCCTTGCATCTTGAGTTGTTCATTAGCATCTTGTCTTATATGTGTACTCCTTTCTCTCTTCTAGACTTCTGCTTCTCTTATTATTTCTTCTCTCTAACCTTGACTTGATTCTATGAATAGTCTCCTTATATCTTGAAGGGTGATTGGTCCACTATCATGGTGACGTATAGAAAGTGTTGAAGTATTCTTACATCGATTTCTTTCCATCTTGGTCCTTTCTATACATTTATTCTCTTTCCTTTTCATTTCAAACCATGAATAGCCATCTATTCTTTCTTTCCTGTAAAAGTGTTAGTGGACACATACCCGAAGGATTGCAACAAATTTAGAATGTGGGTTATGGTCCATAATTCATGCGAATTTTATCTATGCTAATGAAAGGATGGACTTTGAGGATTACTTTAGCATAGATTTCTTCTAACAAATTTTGTTGGTAGCTGCACTTTTATATGGTTCAAGGCACAGGTAACTTGCGATAAAAGATTATTTGAATAAACTTTGATGCTTACAGTTCTTTCCTTCATAAAGGATAAGCTATGTCTTTCTTTTGTGCAAGTTATTGGATTTCATCACACGCCTTGATTCATCTCTGATGTGAGTTCATCTCTTGACTTACCCGAATTGAATTTAACAGTTTCCTGCAGGAGTTAGTCCAACAAATAACCAATGTCTATTAAAGCATACTTTCAGTTCAAAAATCAACCTAGACACCATGTCTAATTTGATTTAAGAAGGCATTTTAACCTAAGCACCACGCTTAATTTAAAAGCCTTTAGAATTAAGATCATCACTCCTAAACTAAATACCATGCTTCATTTAAAAGATGTATGAAGATACTCCAAACCTAAGCATACTATAGCAAACAAGGTAGCATGAGAGCATATAGAGATTTACTCAAATAGAGACGAAAGTATGATCATACATGGTGAGAATGTTTTTTTATTTTTAAATAGATATGCAAGTGACATGCATGTATGCAAGGATCTAAACATGCTATGAATTTGATATGAGATGGAGTATATGTATGGATTACTCAAAGTAAACATGCAGTAGAATGCAACAAGATAACTACTCATCAAGTTTTAAGTCCATAAGCAAGACTTTCTCACCTTTTTTGATCATACTTATCATAACTCACTATGAAATTTATGAGTTGTGCAGCGTCTTTTCTTCATCACATGTGATGAACTTTGAATTCATGTGATGATGACTTTTCTTTTTCAATCTACACATGGTTAGAATAATATATATGTTTATACAAACCTGTGAGATGGCAGGGTTTCAATGATGATGAATCTTGAATGTTCAGGAACCTTGAGTTCTTTATATCTCTCATGTCTTGTTCTTGTGGAATTTCGCCATAAGGTTGAAACGGTTGATATCCTGCTTATTCCACAACTCAACAAAATAGGGGTAATCCTACTAAAGCTAGTGGCAGACTAGATTAGCAGATATCAAGATCAATATCAAAATCTTTACGCCAATTGTTTCCCCGGCAACGGCGCCAAAAATGCTTGTTGGTATTTCTTATGCACAATTAAAATATATAGAATTCTGCAAGCACACAGAAAACCATTGTAGCATTTTACCGGGAGTATTCTAGGTATCGTTATTTATATTTTACCACTGGAAAACAATGGATAAAGATATTGATAGTTCACCATCACGTATCTACTAATTAATACACCAACTAGACTAAAGTAGGGGTAAATGATAAATGATAGGAGTTATGCGTAAATGATATAGACACACATGAGAATTCTATGATAAAAGAGTAGATAGCTAAAGTGAGAGGACAATGGGAGAGATCACGGTTCCTGAATACTTCTCTATTACTAAGGTTCTATAATAAATGATTCATGGTAAATAAAGCAATCACACAATAACACTTCGGGACATCGGAACACTAGTCATGGAAATGAGTGAGAAAGGACTAGAAAGCTCCGACTATGGTCCTACAAACACCAACCCTAACATGGTGGAATACGTCGGCCATCAGGGCTGTCACCACCTGGGGCTACCACAACTATATGTTGGATTGGGTGCAATCTCAGGTAACCTATAGCATAGACTCCATGTCTACACTATTGATTACTACTTTAATCACATATAATAGCTAGAGCATCTAATACAGGCGGAGATCCTATGCTAAAATATAACAACTATACTAACCAATCAAATATAATGTATAAAAGTAAATAGAGAAGATAAAATATATTAAAGCATAAGTCTTACAAGAATAAATACAAAGACATACCAAATCTCTGAAGACTTCTCCAAATCCTGAGCGTAGCTCCGCTCTCCCTAACTCTCAACTAGAACTAATCTACTACATTAGAAAGTCTAGTCCTAATTCTCTAGAGATGAGAGGTCATCCATTCGAGGGACGTCTTTACATCTCCATAATAATGTGGTGCCCCCAGGGAGGGGGGTCTGGCCCTGTATTTATAGCCCGGTCGGAGAAACGTGAGCCCTTTGATCAAGCCGACTTAAGGTACGGTGGAGATGCATCCTTGAAAGCGGTGGAAGAAGCTTCCAGAAGACGGACGTGAGGCGGCGTAGGGGAGGGCCGCCTGGCCTGGGAGTAGATGCCGGGTGGCCTAGGCCCAAGCCCACTTGGGCCCAGCTTCATTGACGTGTTTTCTTGTCCCTTTTAGGGCCCAATGGTGTATGTTTCGATGTAGAGTTGATATCTCTTGATTCTGGACTCCGAATATGACAAATGATATGTCCGTTTCGATCGTCTCGACGAGCCCGTCGCAATGGTGCAATCCAATTACTTATTTGAGATACTTTTATTAGATAAAAAATTACATACTCCTGCAACACAAGTGAGAACACCAAAACTCGTGGACTTGTTAGAATCAAAACCTAACTATGCTTTGTAATTCATTTTATATCATTTTATACAATAGTTGAGGATTATATTTAGTGTTTAATGACCGTCAACAATACCCAAATTCAATAGCTTTATGTCCGCTATTCCGATCATGATTTTTCTACCCTCAGGGAGAAAGTAAAGGTCATTCCCCCTTTGGAAGGCTGTGGGCGAGGAGGGATTCGAACCCCCAACACCGTGGTTTCCACGACTCTACCGTCCGGCCAATCCTGTTCCACTGAATCTCCTCCCTTTTTTATGGCCACATATCTTTACAGCCTCTTCTTCTCCTTAGCATTCGGGAAAGACAAGAAAATTTCAGGGTAGAAAACATTATCTAAAAGTTCTCTTAGATTCGAACCCATAGCTGATGATAGAACTAAAATAGATATCTTTTGTTTTCTACTCACGCGAGCCCATATCCTTTCTTTTTTATCAATTGCTAATTCCGACCTTCCTCCCCAATTTAGAAATCAGACCAAGCGTCTTAATACATATGTAAAAAAATTCATTATTGGCCCACCATTGATTACAAGATTTTACTTTTATGAATCGCTATTGGTTTGATACGAATAATGGCAGTCGTTTCAGTATGTTAAGAATATAGATGTATCCACAATTCATTTAGAGTTACTTAATAGCTTATTTCTTATACTATATTTCTATCCCGTGAAATTCTCGAGCCCAAAGATGGATGCCGCCACTCGGATTCGAACCAAGATGCTTGAACACTGCTTCCTAAGAGCAGCGTGTCTACCAATTTCACCATGGCGGCTAATTTAAAATAATAGTTAACTTAAAAGAATAATAGTTTATCGTGAATCATCGAGACTGGGAGAGGCCATATAATTTAGGAACATTAGAAGTTCATCATTAACTACAATGAAATGAATCGGCCCCTTTAATATTTTGAATCTAAATACCTAAATACTAAGAAAATTCTCTATTGACAGCAATCTATGCTTCACAGTAGTATATATTTTGTATATCGAAGTCCTAGATAGGAAAGTAGAGTAGGCACAAATCCTTCACAAAAGGCAAAATTTATATGAAAAAAATTGATTGAATTTTCCAACGAACTTATTCCATAAGTAAACAATTGAATGGAATTCGCTTGGGCAACGAAATCAGGTGCTGCAATTGCTCAGGATATCCTCTTTTAACTGCTAGGTCTATTTCTTAGTTCAAGATCCCTCTTACTAACTGGAAAGAGTTCCCGTGAGTTCCCGTGTCAATTACTTCCATTCGTCTCATCAACCCATCTGTAGCACTCATAGCCACAGCTCTAACTCGATTATTTCCTAATAATTGTTGTACCTCACAAGTCACATTAATTTGCTTATCGGCAGTGTCTCGACTCTTCACTATCAAAAGCATTATAAATATAAGGCAACTTCCCCGAAGGAAAAGTGATATCCAACAAGATATTTAGATTTTATTATGTATCAATAGCAGAATTAACCATGTATCTAGAAAACCAAAATGACATACAATCTAGAACGAAGGAAATAGTTATTTAAAAATAGTTTTAAGAAACACAAATGCTTTTTCCATTCATTTTTACTACGTATTTTACTTTTCCTTCCATGTTCTCTCTCCACCTCATCTATAAAACCTGACTTTGAGAGGCGTGCCTTCTTAGTTCCTTGCCTCGGTTCCGTCGCGGCCCATGGCCTACGACCCGAGTTCCGCATCGCTGTCACGTCTAGTGGCCCATGACCGAGCTCCGCCTTATCACCGTCACGCCCATGTTCTATGTCGTTCTCGCTGGCCGCACCTAACATCTGAGCTCCGCATCGTCGTCGCACCCGAGCTCCACCTCGTCCTCGCGGTCCTCTAGCCGAGCTTTGCCTCGCCCTCGTAGTATGTGGCTCACGGTCGAGCTTTGCCTTGCCGCGCATTGGTGGGCCTATGCTTTGTGTCTTCATGACCCACGGCTAGTGCTTGAGCTCCGCACTATCTTGGGGCCACGCTCTGTGTCGTCGTCGCAGCTGCGGCCACGCCAGTGCAGCCGGCACCTGAGTTCTGTCTCTGCCTACACGTCGCACCCACCCAGTCTCACCACGCGCGGAGGGGCAAAAGGTCTGAGCCTGCGCTGTCCTTCCTCGAGCTTGTTCCATTCAATTCCAATCTAATTAGTTCTTGTTTTCTTTTGTTTCGATTTTTTCTGTGCGTATGATTTTAGATCGGCAACCATAGACATAGATATAGATTAGATTGGAAATGAATAAATTATATAAAATTTTAGTCACAATTTATTTATAGTAGAAGTTCAAAGACCTATAATAGTGTATTGTTAATCGTTATTGTTTGAATAAATTATATAAAATTTTTACAATTTATTTTGTTTACCTATAATAGTGTATTGTTAATCGTTATTGTTTAGCAGAATTAAAAAGTTTTGTTTATAGAAAAAGTACAGAGAAAGAAAAGGTCACGGGAAAAGGAAAAAAAAAAAACGGAAATGGAGACGTCTCTGGCCACAAAAAAAAGGAACTACGGATTTTTTTCGGTGATCAATGGCTGAAACTGACTCAGTTTATTATTATAGGTTGGACGAAAATTAGTGGCATAAATTTTTCCGTTTTAGTATTAGGGATAGAATAGATTAAATTTAAATTGGACTTTGTCCCGTCGTAGGCCATAATATTTGGGCTTATCTCAACCATATTTCAATTAAATATTAAGGTCCCAAAAAAATACTATATGTAGTATAGGATTTGTACCATATGGAAAATCGAGGAGAGTCTATGTATTATGTAAGAAAGCTTAAAAAAGATAGAACACTTATTATCAATAAGATTTTGTATAATTCAAAACTAAGTAAGTGGTGGTTTTATTTCATTCATCTTGAAAGAAGAGTTAGTTAGAGGAGGGCCGGATCAAAATGGGTGGAGAGAAAGTTTTGCCTCTTTATTATTAGGTATAGAGGTATAGTCTTGCCTCTTTATTATTAGGTATAGAGGTATAGATTTATATATGTAAAATTATAATCATTGAATAGCATAATTTCTTAAATATAATCATATAATTTTTTTTATTATAATATTTAAAATTATTAGTCTAAATTAATCAAATTTTTTATACGTGTGTGCTAGATAAAATAAATCTAAGGTACAGTACGTATACCTAGTAATAATAATAACTAGTGATAGAACTGTCCAGTGGCATTGCACCTTTTTCTGTAATTTCTTTAGAATTTATCGGCGTTACATGTTAAATAATAAGCGACGTTTCCATCGACAACGAGACACCAGTAGTGATTCGGGGAAATCCAAATTTTTGCATACATGTGTTTATAAAAATGATGCGTGCGAGTGTGCTGTTGTAGTTCTAAAAAATATTTTCCTATAAAATAAATTATAAATACTATCAAGGAAAACATAAGATTCGAGAATAAAGATAGCACTGTATACAGGGACCATTACTGTTCTAAGAACAGTAACCTGTGAGAGGGTGGGTACTGTACATAGACAGTGAGCAGTGACCTATGAGAGGGTGGGTACTGTACATAGAACAGTATTTTTTGAGGGGAACGTTGGTATACAACTTTAGTAGTATATATATAGGTTAGATAGAAAAGAAACAGAAAAAAACGTTCCAGGAACTTCCAGGTTGCTGGGCCGCAGGTGGGCTGCGCTCCGCTTAATACCGCGTCGCCTGAGGGGTGGTCGGCAGGCCGCTCACCGCTGCTGTCTGGTCGGCAGCGATGATTGGCCCTTGGCCGTTGGCGATGACTCCCCTCCCTGCCCTTCTTCCGACTTCCGCGAAGTTGCGACGCGCCCGGCACGTCACCGTCACAGCCGTCCGTCAAGTGACGGCGCAGCCCAGGAATAAAAATCAGCAGCCCACCGCGTCCTTCTCCTTTCTCTCTCCTGTTGCCATTTCTCTCTCTCTGTCTCGCTCTTGTTCCTTGCTGTACACTGCAAACCAAGGAAGGGCAAACCAACCGTAACTTCTCTCTTGTTCTCTTCCCTGCGTGAACCGCGGAGCAAGAAGGAAGGGGGCGTCGGGGGACTTTGGGGGCCTGGGTAGCCTACAGATCATTCATCTAATCCGGGCGTGGTAAGTTGGCTTCCTGTCCTCCGCTCCCGGGATCGCACGAGTCCGTCCTGCGATTTGATTTTCGATGTAACTTCTGTTCAATTTAGTTTTGCTCCTTGGTTTGGGGATTGAATCGATTGGGGTCATCTGATCTGAGATGTGATGCTGCAGGTTTGGGCTGGGAGGGGATCCGTGGGGCGGCAGCCCCATCCGGGCTGAGGATTGAAGGAACCGGCCCTTTGGCGCTCCCCCCAATCGGGGAAAGGGAGCAAGGGTTGCTGCTTTGTTGCCTGTCGGTGAGCGATTTCACTGACTTTTGGTTACGATTTACTGGGGATTTGAGTGAATTCCTGACTCATCGCTCCAAATGATCAGGCCGTCGCAGCATCCGTTACGCGATTGGGGATTCGACCATCAGCGGGGCGAAGTGACGGATCTGCGCCTTTCCCCCAATCCCATCAATCCTGGTACGCATCTTCTCATGATCTCATCCGTGTCACCTATCATCTGTTTTGTTTTGTACCAATCAAGTTAACTGAAAGCTCTTCAATTTCTGTGCAGATTTGATTTTGTTTGAACACAGGATGGGATTGTAATCTCGGTTACTGTTCTGTGCGGCTCTCTGAGGGTTTCCTCCGTCCTGGATCGGAAGGAAGGAGCCCTTGGATTTCGTCTCCATGGCGCCCGCCTTGTAGTCTCAGGAATCTAACTTTGTAGATTTAGTGTAAATATTAGTGGTAGCAGCTGTTGAGGAAGCTCCGGTCTCCTTAGTGGCCACCTGTGAATATGTCGTCAGCTGGTGTGATCGTCTTGGGGCCAATCCCAGAAGACCCTGCCTTCCTGCCCATCAGCTTCAATGGCAGCCGGTCGCCGCACTGCTCGTCTGGGTCACAGCTGCAGGATTCCATTCTTATTTTCCTTGCTGTGCCTGGTATGCCACCCATGCCCATGAGCGTGCTGGGATCTGAGTCCATTGCCTCAGTCAAGCTGCGCATCCAGCGGTTCAAGGGCTTTGTGGTGACGAAGCAGCGGCTTGTGCTGGATGGGCATGAGCTGGCAAGAAACAACTGCCCAGTCAAGGATTATGGGCTGGCTGAGGGAAATGTTCTGCATCTTGTTATTCGGCTGTCTGATCTCCGTGTGATCAACATTGAGACTGCAACTGGAAAAAAGTTTCAGTTTCAGGTGGACCAGAGCCGTAATGTGAAGTTTCTCAAGAACAAGCTTGTAGCAGAGGGTGATGAGGATATTGGTAATCTTGAGGATCACAAGCTTGAATATGATGGTGAGGAGCTTGAGGACCACCAGCTGATAGCTGATATTAGCAAGAGGGATGATGCTGTGATTCATTTGTTCATCCGCGAACCAGCAAAGATACGGACACAACAAGTTGATAGAGATACTTTGGTTACAGTTGTCAATCCACAGGAGAAAGGCAACCTGCAAAATGAAGCTCGTGCAATGAACTCTGCAAAATCAGTTGGGGTTAGGCCTGCTCTTGTCGAACCAATAGTTAACCGAAAAGCGAAGCTGTCACCTGAAGTGATGGAGATGATAAATTCAACCATAGCTGGACTGGAGAAAGGGCACCTGCCTGTGATGTCAGCTGAAGGTTCAGGAGGTGTTTATTTCATGCGAGATGCAGCAGATCAGAAGAATGTCGCTGTGTTTAAGCCTATTGATGAGGAACCCATGGCCAAAAACAACCCAAGGGGCCTGCCTTTGTCCACAGATGGCGAGGGAATGAAGAGGGGAACGATTGTAGGGGAAGGTGCATTGAGGGAGGTTGCAGCTTATATTCTCGACCATCCAGTTGGTGATAGTAAATCTGGTCACAGTGTAGGGTTTTCTTGTGTGCCTCCCACCACATTGGTCCGAACCTTACATAGGGGGAAGAGCTTCAAGATTGGTTCACTGCAGATGTTTGTGGAGAACAATGGAAGCACTGAAGATATGGGTCCTCGACTTTTTCCTGTTAAGGAGGTTCACAAAATAGCAGTACTAGATATTCGCTTAGCTAATGCTGATCGTCATGCTGGGAATATTCTAGTGTGCAAGGAAGGAGAAGGTGGCAACTACAAGCTGATTCCAATTGATCATGGTTACTGCTTGCCGGAGAAGGTGATTATTTCTCTGTTACATTATGTATTTAGTTCATCTGCTTGCACCATATTTATTTCATATGGCTGATTAGAAACTTATGTTGCCCTATGCAATGCAGTTTGAAGATTGTACATTTGAGTGGCTCTACTGGCCCCAAGCCCGTGAGCCATTCAATGATGAAACCATTGAATACATCAAATCACTTGATGCTGAAGAAGACATCAAGCTTCTCAAGTTCCATGGGTGGGAGCTGTCTCCACGATGCGCTCGTGTCCTGCGCATCAGCACAATGCTTTTGAAGAAAGGTGCAACTCGTGGCCTCACACCATATGACATAGGGCGCATACTATGCAGGGAAACTGTGAATAGGGATTCTGAGATTGAGGACATCATTCAGGAAGCAGAGGATGCTGTTCTCCCAGGGTCCAGTGAAAACGTGTTCTTAGAAACTGTATCTGAAATCATAGACCGTTACCTTGACAGGGAGTGAGTTTAGAAATCCAGAATAATTGATCTAGTTGTTCCAGCTGTATCCGGTTTGTTGTAAGTATTGTTCACAGGGCACTGGTCAAGGGACTAATGATTTCATTTGTTTGTATCCTCTCAAATGATTTCACTTGGTTGTAATTGCTGGGGTACTTTGCTTATGCACATTTTGTGAATAATGTGTTTGTCTGGTTAGACTTTAAGGCACTGCTGGAATGTCTATAAGCTATCCTCTGTCTCATGGAGTTTATCATTTGAAAACCATGTTTGTGAGGAGGGCACGGTTTTTTAACGACATTCTCCATGGGATGGAGGGAGTATGGGCTATGTCAATAATCCAAACAAATGCCATACTCAGTTTGGCATGCCTATCTTGTTTGGTGCCAGGTGACTGTTGCGACATGGATGTCTGTCCACCAATTTTGCTGGATCTGATATGTTGCAGCTTCTGCCATGGCACAATCAATCCATATGTACTGTTTATTTCAGGTTGTCATCAAATCTAATATACGAAGTGTTTTGTTCTTCTATAGTTTGTCAGCTAAGTCAAATATGAAGAACGTGACATGTAATTGCAAAGTTACTTGAATCGAGTTGAGTGCTGATGGTAGTCATATATTTCCTTTGTTTCAAGCACATATCTCCGTGGCTCGGTTTGCATTCAGAGTTGTTAGGATTGAAATCGTAGGGAGGATTGTCTTCTGCTTTTTAGTATTGGGTCAGAATCAGACCGTAGTATTGGGATCTAATTATCCCACAAAATATATCTTTTACAGAGTAATGTAGTCAAGATCGGAGCATATAATATTGATTTTTATTTATGTAGTTTACTTTTCATAAATGCTGATTATTTTCCTCAATCTATTTGAGTATCTATTGTGTATTTTTTGTAGGTTCTGTCGAAGCATCTTGAGAGGTAATCTCTTTGTTCATTTATTTCCTTCATCTAAGACTTTAGCGTAATTGATCAAGTAACAGAGTAAAAGTACTCAGTTTGCATTTAATTACCACGAATGTAGGTATCCAACTAATTCGTCTTGTACTTGAAAACTAAACTGAAGTGCCATATGTTCTTTTTGTATATGTGATTGATTATGTATTATTTAATTTAGCATCTTTATTGTTTCTTTTTCGACATCATCTTACGATATAGGTGTTGTTTAGCTTTGGAAACGTAAATGGAAACAAATTAAAGCTGTGGATGTTAGGGCAAGGCACACCATTTGAACTAATTCATTTCCATTTGCGTTATGGATGGAGGAACCAAACAGCTCGATAATACTAGTCAGACTATACTACAATATGCACCTATGTTCTTTGTGTTGCTATAATAGGCTCTAGCTTCGATTTGTGAGGGGATATGTCTATACATTTGATTGATATGAGAACTAATTATACATGGTGTGCGCTCAATCAAATCATGTAAATTGGAGTAAACACTCGCTCGACTGAGAATGCATCATATGGTGTTATTTCAGGTTTGTCGGTATAACAGCTAAGAGGAGAGAGAGAGAGAGAGAGAGAGAGAGAGAGAGAGAGAGAGAGAGAGAGAGAGAGAGAGATAACATTTTAATTTACTGATTATCCTACAATGCTTCCTAGATCGATATTAGAGGGTTTCCTGCTTCCTAGAAAGGTGCATGGTTCTCTAAATTTATCACATATTATTATTGAAATATTATGTTCACAAGAAGAGAAGGTTTCAGATTATTACTGAGACAAGGTTTCAGATTATTACTGGTTTCACATTTCCTGTCAGTGATTATTCTATGTGAACAGCGTAATACAAACCATATGTGCTGTTATGAGTGCAAATACTTCAGCAGTTATTTTTGTTCCCCTCAGTTTGGTTGATTCTAATTTTTTAACCGAAAAGATTCAATTGATTGTCTCCTCATTCTCACTTGGTAGGATGTCATTTAGCTGTAACCTTGCAAATTTACATTGTTTTGTTCCATAACTACCACACCAACAAATATTGTAGAATATGGCAATCATGATAGACCATGTCGTCCTTTTGTGATGAGCCTTTGCATTGTTAGTTATCCAACTTCCAGCATCTTCTCTCCCGCCAGTTCTCCTGCTTTATATGTGTGGCAAACTGTAGCCATCGTACAAATATGTAGCCATTATTGTATGAAGGCTCCTGGTAAACAGTTTTATATAACTGTATCACATTCCTGCAGTGGGTTTAACATCCAGAATTACAGACAAAACCCCTACATGCTTCTTTTGTCCCAATGGTAGAAGCAGGAGCCATAGCTGTGGTTGCAACATTCATAGAACTCTTTGAGTTTTCTGAAGTTAACTACATCTCTGATAATGAAATCATGGTGATCTTTCGAAAAAAAAGATAATGAAACCATGGTAAACATTCTAATTGGAAGATTCAGAGGAGTTGAACACAAGAATAGCAAGCCTCTCATCACTGATTTCCAGTTTCAAAATGAATGGATGCAAAGATCAAGTGTTCAAGATCAATAGAAGTGAAAATGTAACGGCACATAGTCTAGCCGCTAGATCAAGACATTCTCCCCTCTTTATATCTTAGTTTATCGTACTCAAATGCCTCATGTGTCACTGGCGTCGGGGTCCACGGATGGTGGACCTCAATGTCAGGGATCACTAATGGTTGGGCCGCTTTGTGGGCCTTGGGCCTTGGTCCGGTCAAAGAACCCACCCCGGTTGTCAGCCACCACCGGCGTGTCGGGATCCACGGTGATGGAGTCGTCGTGGTACACGATGGGCAGCTGAACTGTCGGCGGCGGCGGCGTGTTAGTGATGGTGGTGGAGGCCAGCTTGTCGGAGGGCTGACGGAGCCCGTCGATCTGAGACTCCAACTCCTTGCGAAGCTTGCGAATCTTGGCCAGGAGCAACTGGTAGTCGAGACTCATGGCATGGTGGCTGTGGATTTCGTGGGCGACAGGATTTTTGCTCTAAATACCAATTGTTAGCAACCGGTAGCTGGATTGGAGAGAATAGAGAATTAGAGAGATAGTAGAGGAAGGATAGGGTTCTAGAAGAAGAACAGTAGAATGAAAGGGAATATCTGGAGGAAGAAGATGGCCTGTTTGGTTGTTCTGAATAATTGATTAATTCCGTCCACAACTGTTCCTCCTTCCTCTTGTAGACAATCGTCCAGTGGTCTAGGCAATACTCGACCGGACCAAAGCCCAAGGCCCACATAGCAGCCCAACCATTAGTGATCCCTGACATGGCGCAACCTGCGTCGTCAGGGGCGCGCAGCTTCCCGTCACGGCGCACGATGCCACCGATGCGCTGCATCCAGAACTAAAGCTGGCCACGCCGGTGGTCCTGAAGCATGCTCGACTGGTGTTTGAAGAAATGCCAAGCAAGCACACCACCCTTGTTCCATCCATTCACTCAGTAAGCTGGGTTGCTGTATAGCACAGGCCATGGCCACCACCTACAGAACTTCAGTTGGTGAGCTGTGATGCTGGGCTGCGTCCTCTACCATGGCCATCGTTCAACATGGTTAGGGGGAACTCTGTCACAGGTCATTCTAGACAACTCTGGAAGCCTCCATGGTATGTATCAGTTCAACAACAGCTTAGGTGTATGCTTGCTGCACTTGTAGAGTCTTGGAAATGCTTGATGAGACCAGGGAGATTAGTTGTTTTTCCTGTACCTCTTGATATATCATGGCTTGATCCTGAGGTGATGAGTGCATCTATTCTTAGCAAGCTGAAACTAGTTAATCATGAAAGAGGTTGTGACAAAGGTGTTTCTAGTGTGCACATTATAGTTCATACCAGTATAGCTTCGCAGCCATGGCTTTTAGATCTAATGGTTACATGCTAGATTTCTAGAGCTGACAAGGCATATCTGGAATTAGCTGAATATATGGCTAATGCTGGTACAGTTTGCTGTCCTCGCTATGTTATTGGAAGCATAGTGCATGAATTTTCTGCAGGGTGGAGTTTCTATTTGATCATGCTGCCTTCAGCTTGGTGGAATTTTGGGTGCCACTCTGAGGTGTTTCTTAGTGATAATCCAAGTGCAACTTTGATTTTCAGCCGTATGGCAGCCTTACAAAATTACTGGAGGATAAGTGTTTTGTTCGATAGCCACTTGATTTGTCTCCATGTGATTCTGATTTTGGTTGTGGGCAGCTGGATATCCATTCTCATTCTTGAGTGTCCTACATCTCCTTGGGCTCCACATACCCAAGTTGACTTGTTCAGATGGTGCTCTAGGGATTCCGACTTTGAAGCACAACATAAGCAATTATTGTTGATGGGGGCTAAGAGCAGTAATATTGAGGAGTTCTCTTGTGCTCATTCAAGAAAAAGCGCAGCAAAAGTGTGGTGGGTGTTCCCTGTACTGGCAGTCAAAGATGATCTTGCTGAGGCTTT
The DNA here is from genome assembly GCA_015844335.1 of Chrysopogon serrulatus. NCBI lineage: Eukaryota > Viridiplantae > Streptophyta > Magnoliopsida > Poales > Poaceae > Chrysopogon > Chrysopogon serrulatus. The sequence goes on from JADLZL010004644.1 coordinate 156,551, forward strand.
TCTCAAGCAGTGGTTTGTTTGTGGAGGAAGAGATGCTTATGAAGGAAGGTTATGGAATACCAACCAGGAATTGATGATGCTTGCTATGGGCTTCTGTACTACCAGCAAGGAAGTGCAGTATAGTACTACTTGCTTGAGTTGGGCATATTCCTTGTCTCCCGAGCCAATATGGCAGCAAAGGAAAGTACTAGAGATAGTATATTGGCATGTGGCCTTGATAAGTTAAGGATAGTATGGGATCTAGGAGCCCAAGTTTGTCATTTTTATGCAGCTCATCTTCACTTAAGGAGCACCAACATGGTGTCTGGTTGCCAGCTTGCGGAGTTGTGGCAGAATCTTCCAAATTATATGGCCCACAAGCACCTGACATTGTCCCTAAGACCTCTGTCAGCCATACTTGTGTACCACATAACTCAGAACGCTCTGTCGGGTGGAACCCCGATGAAACCACGATCCTCCAGGATCAACTTCTTACAAGATATTGTAGTATTACCACCATCTTTATCCAAATAAAACAGAGTAGCGGAAGATTTACAAAAGAAGATTACAACATTTGATCAGAGTTTGATTAAGCAGCACTTAACTAAATTTGCGGAAGTAAGAAGGAGATGTAGAACACCTGCAGGGGAACAACTCAAGTGAGAGATATTCGATCATGCCAAGCTCACTGGTATGACCGAAGTTAGCTTCACTAATCATCACCTGCAACAGGGGTCAAAGAACCCTGAGTACAAAAAGTACTCCGCAAGACTTACCCGACAGAAAAGAGTGTAGAAGACTCAGGAATGCTGGCTAATGGGAATCAAGGTGAGGCTTTAGCAAGATCAAAAGACACCCTTTTGCGAAAAAGAGACTAAGCCAGTCCCTTACTATAACAATCACTTGTCAAACATATGCCGAATTCAAAACTTTCATTCTCACACTTTCATTATTACTACGATGCCGGGTGCAGGGATCACGGCTCCCATTTCGTGGAGCACACGACGATTCGAATCGCTTATTATACCCGGCCGGGGCTTCTAGCCACACGATGTATGCAGGACCCAACATCTTACATACATCAACTCAACGCTTAGATTTCTTCATACCCGAGCGGGTGTACAAGACACACCACCTCCCTACGGCCGCTCGGTCACTTCGGGCGCGCATCGTAGGATGGGTACACGCCACTTGTCCGTTCTAGTAACGAATAGTCCAAGTGGAGCTTACCGCCATTAGCATGCGACTAGTACTATCCAATAACCTCATGATCCAAGGGCCAAGGCAACGAACGGTGCTTAACCGACTTACAAGTGGACGACACTACACCAGGGCACTAGCCCCTCCTGGCGCAAGTCACTCCACCCGGTCTCGATTTAATCATCATCATGCTCTTGTGGTGTATCCTTGACCCCGTCGGAACAAGGATAGACGACAAGCAACATCAGGTTTTCGTAAATTCCCTTCAGGGTGTATTGTTATCACCTTTGAAAACAATTTAGCAAAACCTACACTAGTAGCAAGGTTAAGCGTATACTAAGCATTTCGAAATCAAAACAGGTATCCAGGGTAATATATCAAGGTACGGTAAATGCATCAAAGTAGGGTATCACACAACTCCTAACACCTAATGCATCATATCTGGAACATAAAATCATAAAACTTTCGAATTACAAGGGCGGGTTTGAATGCATCTGGGGCTTGCCTGCGTTGCAGAGAAGGTCAGGATCCTCAGGGGATCACACAAGTCAGATGGCATCAACACCTCTGGGCACCCTCTTCTGGAAACAACTTCTCCGAACTCGAGCAATACGAACCTTCTCCGGAGCTTGATCCACGGAAACCTTCTCCGAACTTGACCATCGCAAACCATCGCTCTCACGTGTACTATACGTAAAGGAATGATGCATGCTTAATGACGTGACGTGATGCGAGATGATGCAATATGGATGAAACAACTTAATCTCATATTATCTTGAGTACAACTTTCCTTCACGGTATAGTTGTATCAAGGGAATCATAATTAGCAACAACGGCGACATCGATAACACAACACAATCAACGTAATTAAAATGCCGAAGGTCATTAGGGTTAATGACCTAGGGTCATCACTCAATCCCAAAGTCAATCAATCCTAATAGTGATTAGGAACTACTAAGATTATTAACCATTTTTACAGTTGTTGAAAGCCGCTAATTAAACTTACTAATTGAGTAACTATCACTACACATGTAATATTGATTACTTTTACTACTACACAATCAAGCCATGAAGCATTAAAGTACTAATGATTCATGGTCTTCATGCAATACCAAAATAGAATCATGCCTAAGGGAAACATCATTCTATTTATTACTTAAGTCTTTTTATTATTTAATAACCATGTGAGCAACACTATATACAGACTATACATGATCATGCCTTGGACCAGGGAGGTTTACTAATCCAGGGTCTTCAAACAATACCACAAATCAACCAACATTTTAATTAGAAAACTAATTAATTAATGGCTATTTTATTAATCATTTTCACAGGCTTTAAACAAGGTGAAAACTATTCTTTATAGCAAACTTGCTCAAAATAGTACCAAAATTTTAGTGGAGGTTCATTGTAGCACCAAAAGTTTAACCCTAAAGTTTCATGATTTTTGGATTAATATGTTGCTCTACAAAAATCAAACATCATGCATTTATTAATTAAAGCATACAATTATTAAACATGACAAAAGTAATTAACATGCTACAAACATATTTTTTATGAAACTACACATCATGAGGATCACACATATATTTTTATCACATTTTTATTTGCCCAGAATATTTAGTTATGAAAATAACAAAAGTCAGCTTTTAAATCAAATAAAGAAAAAGAAAAACCTTTGTTTCTTCTTCGCGGGCCACGGTCCGGCCCAGTCGGCCCGGCTTCCACCTCCCTTCATCGACAACCGGACCCGTCCCACCTTCTTCCTCCTCCCGTGGCGGCCGTGAGTTGGCGGGATCGGCCAACGGCGGCGGATGATCGATAGTAAGTGGTGGCGGCGTCATAGGCTTTCCGGCCAGGCGCATGCCGATGCCCTCGGCAGGCTGGATATCCATTCTCACGCACGATTCGTTGGTGGCTATGCCACGGTAGGATTAAAAAGGATGGCGGCTCCGACATAGCTCTCCCAAGCTTAAGCTCTAGTCAACTGGTTCGGAGATGGGACGGAGGTGCTCGGGCACCGGTGACGGCGGAGATTCGCGACTTCCGAAGACAACAACATGAAGCAATGGTGATTGTTTGCAATGGGGCCCCCTCATCGTCTTAAGCTCACGGCAGCCTCCGGCGACCGCCAACGGGAAGAATATTGAGCGACATAAAGGAGTTCAAACGCGTCGCGAAAGACTTCTTGTGCTCATTTTCAAGAAGGAAAAGCGAGAGAGAAAATGAAGACGACGACGGCCGACGCTGGGCGTTTTTTATAGGGAGAAGAACGGTGAAGTGGTGGGGTGGGTGGTTTGGATTCGACGGCGAGGAAAAGTGCCAAGGCGGCATGGGTGAAGGAGAAAACCAAATTCTTCCCCTGCTACTGTAGCTTTTTGGAAAATTTCAAATTACTCCAAAAACTGCACAAGAACTTGAAAATTTTCCAAAATATGAGTTGTGCAAAATAATGAGCTCTACAACTTTTATTAAGCAAGTTTTGTCAAATTTCAAATATTTTTGAAACTGCAGTTTAAATTTGAAAAAGAGTTTAAATCCAAACTTTTGGGATTTAAAAATTACTTTCAAATTTTGAATAAAAGATGAAAATCTTCAAAAATAAAAGTTGTTCCATTTAATATCTACAACTTTTATTTAGAAAGTTTTTCATGAAACTAAATAGATTTTGAATTGAGGTTTAAAAATCAAAAGGGGACAAATTTCCAATTTAAAGAACTTTTGAAATTACTTCAAATTTTATTCAAAAACTTGAAAAACTTTGTTTACCAAACTTGTAGAGCTCAAAAAGATGCACAAACTGTATTTTTGAAGTTTTCCCAAATTTTGAATATTTTGAGATGAAATTGAGAAAGGGGGTAAAACACCTTTGAAATTTAAGCTTTTAAAAAGAATTTCAAATTGAATCTTTGGGCAATTAATTAATGATGTTGTGATACTTTTCAAACCCAACCAATAGTGCACTTTCAAAGTACAAAGTTCATACTTTGAAATAGTGCCATTGGTTAGCAACTTTTATTTAGAAAATTAATTATGGTTAGCTCCTCGAAATCGAAAATGATATTCAAATTCTCGAGACTTAGCCACTCGGGCTATGGTTTGGAATTTGAATTCCAAATCCAAATTCGATTCTTGCTTTTACATTGTTTGACTTATAAAACATGATTAAGATGTTAAACATAGTTAGCCAAACACTTGCAAACATCAAGGTTGATTTTAGTTGGTTGCTTTTATAAACAAAAGTAAAATTGTAAGTGAGGTTAAATGGCATACCCATACACATACAATACGACGGAGCTCAAACAACCCTAGAATTGTAAACTCATTTTAGTCATTCACATTAGGGTTCTCTAGTTATAAATGCTTATGCAAGGGTCATTAACACCATGAAATGCAATAGTGCACCTAATGCTTGGTTATCAAATTAATGACGCATATGATCATATGCTAATTGCATTATCATGGAATTGATAAACATGATACTTAATGCATAAGATGATGACATGGTGGGTTTAGGTTAACGTAACACCAGGGGTGTTACAGGAGTTCAGGTGTATCACTTACAGTCACCAATGGTTGAAACATATGCAAATAACAAAACCTTTACAGTCATACATGTTGATATGAAGATTTGGTTGGAACTCAATTTGACATCAGTGGTTATCTTTGGCAAGCTTCTAATGCCTACTACTTCACTGAGGACCAAATCAACCGGAACAACCATACTGCAACGATTTTATTGGGATCCTAGTGATTCCAAATGCACGGGTTATGGTCTGCATTCAGAACAAGAGTTTAAACTGTTTCTTTAGGATTCCGGTGGTTCCGAACTTCTCCATCGACTTGGGGGCAAGCCGAAGCTAAAGAAGGAGGGAATGTCAGTATACACCTTGGGCTTACTTACTCTTGCTGCACATATGAAATTGGTTACTCACATAGCTGCAAAAATCTCAACTCAAATATGTTGTTGATCAGTAAACTGAAGAATATGATGCTGCCCTCTAAGACACATCATTTGCCATGGGATCCAGGAGGTTCAGAGCTTGCTACCTGCATTGTTCAGTGGCAGTGTAGTGTCCTTGTTAATCTTCATCACCTGCCAAGCCGGGAAACAACTGCAGCAAAGATGAAAGTCTATGCACAGCGGCTTGGAGGCAAGCTGAATCTTAAGAAAGAGGGGAATGTTAGGGATCACTAATGGTTGGGCCGCTATGTGGGCCTTGGGCCTTGGTCCGGTCGAGTATTGCCTAGACCACTGGACGATTGTCTACAAGAGGAAGGAGGAATAGCTGTGGACGGAATCAATCAATTATTCAGAACAACCAAACAGGTCATCTTCTTCCTCCAGATATCCCCCTTCATTCTATTGTTCTTCTTCTAGAACCCTATCCTTCCTCTGCTACCTCTCTAATGACTATGTAGATTGTAGTCGTGGTCGATAGCGAAGCGAGGTTTTTCCCACATATTGTGTAATAAGTTACTTTGATTTTCTTCATACATCAAATTTACTAAGTATTCAGACATAATGTATGTTTATTTAGGTACATAACAAATTCGATGTGCTAGAGAGCGATTATAATTTAGAACACAGGAAATATTATATATGATGCACTGTTTCTATAATGGAGAATCTATAAACGACATTGACGTTGGGGACCTCAGGGAAAAAGGAAAATTATTTTCTTTAAATAGTTTGTAGAGCAGCCCCATTACCCCATATAATTGCCCCGGTCGAGCCTGACGCATCGCAGCGAGGCAGCGACGCCCTGTCACGCGGCGGCCACAGAAAATCAGCGAGCCCGAAAAAGAAGACAGACCTCCACTCCACCTTCTCCTCTCTTCGCTTTTGTCAATTGTCATCCCCAGCCCCAGCCCAGCCCCAGCACCAGCACGTTACGCTGCTGCTGCTGCCGCTGCTCCTGCTCCGCTTCGTCTTCCTTCTCCCGTCTCCGCTTCGCAATCGCCGGCGTTCCTCGGCCCTAGCTTCCTCGCCGCTACTGGCCCACGGCAGCTTCCTCCTCCGACGAGATCCGAACGGCTCACTGTTCCCGCCTCGTTGCTCGCACCCAGATCCGCAGGTGCTCCCCTGCCACGGCGGTGATCTGCCAACGCCGCGCCGGTGCCGCCACTACTTGCTGGTGGCGATCCGCCGCCCGGAGCGCCTCCACGCACCGTTTCCAGGTAACGCTGTTCGCCTGGGGATCGCGTGCTGTGGTGTCGTAGCGCAGTGGTGAGGCTTTCGGGTACCGCGATCTTAGGCGGTTAGGCTTAGGTGTCGTGAAATGGGATCGGCGCAATCGCTGGTTTAGCAAGTGATTGCTTGCTGCAGCAAGGCGTACGGATTACTTCCTTGCGCAAGTATGAATCGAGTTTATAGCTTAACTTAGTTGTATGGGTGGCATCTGCTAGGCATTAGTAGTACACGGACCCAAGCTTCATTTATTGAGCTTTGCACTTCACTAACCTGCACGTTTGGAGATACTAGCTACTAAGCTAGGCTATTGATTAATGTGGAGATTGGGGGATTTTTACTTAAATTTTTGTTTAGGTTGTAACTAGGCACTATGGCCAAGTATTGGAAGTTCAGCACATGTATGCTAGGCTATTGATTAATGTAGAGATTGGGGGATTTTTACTTAAAATTTTGTTTAGGTTGTATCTAGGCACTATGGCCGAGTATTGGAAGTTCGGCACATATATGCTTTGTATTTTCTTTTCTTTTGAGAACTGTGGGGGCGTATTTAAGTCTTGCTTGAAAACAGGATCTAGGCTACATTATATATTTGTATAGTTGCTTATCTCTTTTAGAGCATTTTAGCACACTAGAGTTGAATCTGGATATATGGCACCATGCTGTTTGTGATGTGCATGCCTTTTAATGCAGTTATGACCTTTGTCTATATTAGGTGGCTAGGTGTTCCACATTGTTGATGTTTTCCTGTTCCCTGCTTTGCAGCTTATAATATTCTGCCAACATCACTCTAAGTGAAGCAAGATTGGGTAGCTTTTCGGTGCCTACTTCATTCTTTAGTTTGTCAATATAAGCCACTGAAGCGAAGGATGCATGAAATTAAGCCAATGAAATAAGTGCTCCTACATGGGTCCAAGCATTTACCCGTCAAATTTCACAATGCTGGATGCTATTCTTAGGCACACCTTTATGGTGATCTTGCCATTTACTGCCGTGTTTCTATGTTATGGAAATTTTAAGAGCACTGATGTTACCTGTAGTGCTCTCTAAATTTGGACCATGGAGCATGCATGGACTAGTAGAAGGTTTCCAACTGATCCCAATGAGTACAAGTTATATGAGGAAATCGGAGAAGGTGTTAGTGCCACAGTATACCGAGCTCTTTGTGTCCCACTTGACATTTTGGTTGCCATTAAAGTGCTTGACCTTGAGAAATGTAACAATGACCTGGTAAGTTATGTTCTATATGGCAAATTTCATTTGATTCAGTTTTGCTTATTAACATTTCAATGCCAAGAACTATTTTTGGAGAAAAAAATGTAAATTCTTGTTTCTCTAACATATATTGAGAAGTAGACTAACCACAAGGGCAGTTATGCCACCGTAAGCCCCTTTTTCATTCTTGCTGAACATTGATGGTTTGTTTTATCATGTGGGTAGGCTTAGACCTTGGGCTTTTGGGTGTTGATTGTTGTACAGAGATTCTAGAATTTGCAGTAGGTTAGAAGACACACATTACAATTTTCAAATAGCCTATAAGCTTTGTATAAGAAACTTGGTTTTGTTATAAAAAAGGCGTTCTTTAAGGTTTTTAAGCTGGTATTAGCTAAAAATCCCAGCTATTGCAAATTGGAGTTTGCATGAATGAGTGTGGTGGATTGAGTGTTATTAATTGAAGGTGGGAGCGATAAGAGGAGTAGATATGTCATGGGTGGAAGAATTGATTGTCATCCTGTTGTGTTAAAAAGCTAAAAGAACATTTTCTTAAGAATGGAGTATTAGAGCTTGTCCATGTATTTCATGACATGCATCTAATACCTTGTATATACCAGCAGGCACTGAAAGCATATTCATAGGCACTGAAAGCATATTCATATTTCTTGAAGTGCGTTGTTGAGAGTTGATGTCTAAGGCTGTACAATCGTTTCTACCTTAATAATTTTAAGCCAAACTTTTTAGTGATACTACATAAACATGGGTTTGATAATAGCATTATAAGTGGCCGAAATGTGAGATCCTCACTTTGAAAGCTATTTTCCAGTTTTACATGTGTTCAGTGTTAGTCAGATAAAGTGGTCAAAGATTTTTTTATTGATTTGTGCAGTAGTTGTCAGGATCAATATTTCTTGCATGCAAAGTATGAATGGCACCTTGCAAACATTTGTTTGTCTTTTGCTGATTAAAACTGCCACAAGAAATTTAAACATTGTTGCTGGCAACACCATGATTCTTTGTAATATTGATGGAAACGCAATCATACTGTTTCACTTTGTGCTGTAGATTCAGATATGTTCCTTTGTGCATGTGTGTTTTTGTGTACCATAACCTGTAAGCCCTGTTTTCATATTCGAACCTAGTTATGACCCTCGATCAGGCGACTAATATTGATTAGTCGTCGATAAGGGTCGATTAGTCGAGGCTGATCGGTCTAGTCGGCTTCGGACATTTTGCCCTTATGCCTAGATGACCTGATCGACCATGTATATACTATATATATATATGATGTAAATATATGTAATCATGGCCATAATGGATCATTAACATAGTGATTTGGCCACTTGCCTGCAGCTGCTGCTTGCTGGCCTGTTGGTGAATGCTGACTGCTCATTCATCACTCACTAGGTCACTCCCAAACCCTAATGGGCCGGCTACAGCTGGGCCGAAGTTTCCCAATTTTTCATACAGGTTCTGGCCCAACTAATTATCATGGCTGATCGGACGATGAAGTCGTCCTGATCGGACATCTGATTACGACTAATCGCGATTAATCGCGATTAGTCGTCCGATCTGAAAACAGGGCCTGTAAGCTACATTCATCTTTTATCCTCCGATAAAGACAATTACTTCTTATTTTGTCTGCGAGCATGATAGTATCATTAATGTTAAGCTATTTTCATATTTTGGGATTATGTTTCTGATCCTTTTGGAATTACCAATCTTTAGGATGGGATAAGACGGGAAGTGCAAACTATGAGTTTACTTGATCACCCAAATCTTCTTCGTGCATATTGTTCATTTACAAATGGGCACCAGCTTTGGGTTGTCATGCCTTACATGGCTGCTGGATCCGCTCTCCACATTATGAAAACTTCTTTTCCAGATGGATTTGATGAGCCAGTCATTGCTACTCTTTTGCGGGAAGTTCTGAAAGCTCTTGTCTACCTACATTCTCAAGGACATATTCACAGAGATGTCAAGGTAATATACATATATGTATCTTCAAATCTCCTATTATGTGTTAGAGCAGAAGCATTACATTCAGAATTTAGATTAACTTGTCTGAAATTTAGCTACAACAATACCATCAGTGCCTTCTGCTTTAAAGAGATGCCACCTGCGAAACTCCTTTAATGTCATATGCCACTAGTAAAACATCATTTAGATTTTTTTATTTTGATTGAATTCATTTGTATTTCAAATAGGACATTACCCTTGTGTTCAAGGCATGCGCCAGTCCATTCATTAGTGGGCTGTATCTGATGGACTGTATCAGACCCACTTTTTTATTCCATTGTCCTTCTAAAGGTTACTGCATATCCTTGTTGCAAGTGCTCTAATTTTGCATGCAAAGATTTTGACTCGTGTTTATAGCTTATAATAGAGCAGATCGTTGGATGTGTGGGAAGATTGGAGATGATAGTATAATGGAGCTTGCTTCAACCAGTTGTAATATTGCTGTTGTTATGACTTGAAAGACATATGGTAGGAGGAAGATAGGGGGGGCGTGAGGCCACATGTGATCACTCGTGGCCCCGACCCTAGCAAACCAATTGGCTCAAAGGCTGAAGGGGCTGAGATTAAGGAGTCAGAGAGTTGGTTATGTATCCATTAGATTATAATATGAATCAGATGGAAATCAAGCAGGACAATTCACAGGAGTTGGCTCCTGTGTCTTATGCCTGTGTTGTGCTCTGCACTTGCCTCCCCTGAAGCTCGACAGTGCCTGCACGATGGCAGTCGTGGAAGCGACAGACGACTTCTTACCACAGCTACTCCCTGCGCTCCCATGGTTCCAACAACATGGTATCAGAGACCATGCCCGGGTTCCCAGGATGATGACCCCCTGCAGCGGACTGCCTGCAGCAAGTGACCACCTCTCCTTCCCAAGCGCTTGAATACCTGACACGAATGGTGTCAGATGTCTCCTGTCAGCAACCCAGATTGTGGGCCTCTCATCGCGCATGTCGAAGATGGAGTGGCAGCAGCCTCTTCTGCCTCCTTCGCCTCCCCAGCTGCCGCCTCCACTGCCTCAATCCGTGGTCGCGGCGGTCGCAAGCTCCTACAGCATGCTGGCTTCATACGGCTGCGGGTTGGCAGCGGCGACCGCGAGCAGCAGCAACTTCCTTCCAGTTTCCACCATAACTCCAAACACCACCATCCCGCAGACTGTTGCTCCACTGCCACATCTAGCGCTCACCCACGACCCGCCCAATCCCAGTGCACCAAGTCCAGTTCCCCCCACCCCTTCCCAGATCTCTTGGTGGCAGGTACCAAGCCAGGTGACCACCCCTTCCCGACTTAGCGCTGGTGCTGCCGTTCCTTGCTACCAACAACAACAACAACAACAACAACAAAGCCTTTTATCCCAAGCAAGTTGGGGTAGGCTAGAGATGAAACCCAAGAGAGACTCTATCAGGTCTCATCTCCATAAGAGTGGCTGGTTTTTACGTCCGGCTCGCCACACCAATACACAACCCTCCTCCTTTACCAGGGCTTGGGACCTGCTATGCTAAGACACCAAGGCACCTCAGCACAGGCGGAGTTCTGCCGTTCCTTGCTACCACAAGCTCAAATTTCAAACATCAGAGGACAAACCATCGAGGCCAACAAGGCATAGCTCGCCTCGTATCATCTGACGTTGTTGTCGCTCACCACTGCATCGCTGCCAGCCCAGGAAGAGCCGCAAGGTGCTCGAGAACGGGTGAAGTGGGGAAGCTGGCATTCCCCACGTATTCCCTACCCATACCCAATTTAGATGGGTAATCTATAAGCTATCCAATGGAATGGGTATGGGTTTGGGTAAGGGTGGTGGGTACCCAACGGCATCATTAGTTGAAAGTCGCAACATAGATGCTGCTCCATTCCTATGGATTTGGAAGTCCAAATGTTGCAACAAGCTTAGGGTGTTTACCTGGCTATTGTTGATGGACAGACTCAATACCAGAAATGTTCTCAAGAGCTAGCAGCACGAGCTTCAAGTAAACAACTGCAATTGTGTCTTGTGCAATCAGAATGTCGAAGAAACAGCTCTTCATCTTTTTTTCACATGCCCTTTTAGTCAGGCTTGTTGGCAGCACCTTAGTGTTCAGTGGAACCTTGCGATTCATTTCTTTCATATGCTGTTGCAAGCGAAGCAGGGGTTCTCACACCCTTTTTTCATGGAAGTCTTTATCATCAGTGCTTGGCAAATTTGGAAGCAAATGAACAACTTCATTTTTAGTAGAGGGTAACCATCCTTGCTTGGAAAACAGGCTTCGTTGATGAAGCTCGCCTACAAGCTCACAGGACTCTGAAAACAAGCGGGTGCCCTTCCTTTCTTGGATAGAGCTGTGTGCATAGTTCAGCCCTGCCCGCCTCAGGCCACCTATTCACTTCGTTGCTTTTTCTTTGTTCTGTTTCTGCTGTACAGTTGTTATTTTATTTAATCAAATCCTAACAGTGGGGGGCTTCCCCTGCTGTTTTTTTTCCAGTCAAAAAAGAGTAGAAACCAACAAGAAGCTCATGTGGGTGATAATCTTTCCAAAGTAGCTCAGGTTGAGGGGGTTGTGGCCAAAGCCATGGATGGGTGCATAGCCAAAGCAACAACAGACGCACATGAGTACACATAATCACTAGCATCCCGCTGACTAACCACAACAGGACGATGAGCCAACCTAATGGCGAAGGTAGACAGGGCTGCTCAGACATGTCAACAAACGATCACATATCATCGTTTAGTGAAATTGGCGGCGATGTCCCAGAGGTAGTGGCAGTAGGCAGACTACAGATCAAGAGCTAGCATGGACTAGCGCCTGCCTAGAGAGATGGCAACCGCAAAGATGGCTTTGGCCATGCGCTGCCTAGGATGGCACACAACAGCATCCTCATCCTTGGGAGAGTCGAGCGAATGTTGACGAACTGGTTGACACGGTGATGCAATTCACAATCACGATATCTGAATGGGAAAAAGAAAAACATATAGCTTATCAGAAAGGAGAAAATTGGATTTTTTCCATCCTAAACTATGGGCTTCGCAACTTTACCATCCGAATTGTTAGCTTTCATAAAAATACCAACCCAAACATGTGCTTGTTTTAATTGCCATTTTCTCTATTTCTGTCTATTTTTCTTTTTTTCTTTTACACCCAGAAACCAGAAAGGACGAAAGTGCCCTCATCAAATATTTCGTACGAGATTATCATATCCCTCTGTTGTTTCTTCTCCCGACACGTGTAGTCACCGCTCCATACATTCGTCCATGCGAGGCATTGAAACATCTGTCGGCGGGAGAGACGATCCTGCTGGATGGCGTCCATGGCTAGGTGTGGCCTCTCCTGGCATGCATCATCCATGGCTGGGTGCTGTCTCTAGGCAGGTATCGTCCATGCCCATAGCGGCGGGATCAGGCGGCAGTGGTGCGTCGACCGGATGGGGCTGATCCATCTCCTAGGGCGGACAACGAATGTACCTAGGCGACGACCCGTGGGTCGGGAAAAGAAACTACGGAAACAGAAACGTCGAGATATGAGAATACCATGCGTCAAATATTTGATGAGGGCACTTTTGTGCTTTCTGGTTTTTGAGTATAGGAGAAAAAAAGGAACTAGGAGAGAAATGGAAAAAATGACAATTGAAACCAGAAACACATGTTTGGGCTGGCATTTTTGCGAAAACAATGTTTGTGATGGTAAAGCTGCGAAACCCCTTATTTCGGATGACAAATCCAGTTTTCTCAAAAGGAAGATCTCGCACGTTGAGCCAGATGGTGGCCGTGGGCCCACATGCGATGGCCTGATGTCGACTTGTGCTGGACTGCTGGTGTCATGGCGGTGCGGTGGCTTGATGTACCCAACGGTCTTGTCTGCAGCCATGTGGTCTTGTCTGCAGCTATGTGGTTCTGCTCAAGGGCAGCGGTAGCAGTAGCGTTAGGGGAGTGAGTGGAGGCACATTGAGTGCAGATACGGAGGGGACGATGGTTCCTGACGATGGCGAAAGGTTAGGACTTGATAATTTAAAATATTTTGAGAATAATCTATTATTGACGAGCCCAAGAATCCCTTATCCCTGGTATGCTGATCTGGTCGCCAGCAGTTTGCCCACCCATGTCAGATTCAAACATTTGCACCCATGGTGTCATACAAAGCTATTCTCTAAATAGAAACTTAGTGGCATACCACTTAACTTTTCATGCAAGAAAACACTAAGGCCTTGTTTGGCTGCACAAAAATACACCCCAATCCATACAGTTTGGAAGGATTGAGGTGCAACTTGAACTAAAATACACTTCAATCCCTCCCAAACCGTATGGATTGGGGTGTATTTATGTGCAGCCAAACAAGGCCTAAGGGAACAGTAAAAAGGGCAGACCCAGTGCCAGAGGTTCCCACACCAGTGGGGTCTGGGGAAGGGAAATTCACGAGACAAGCCTATCCCCTACAGTAAACTGCAGGGTGGCCGCTCGAACCCACGACCTGGCACGCCTAAGGGAACAGTGCTCAATGAAAAAAACTTAGGGCAAAACAAAGACTTAGGATGTCTTAACTGTTGTGCTGACTAAAATACCACAGCTGGATATTCTGACGTGGCTAGATCATGCTATATGTTTCAGTTATCTGTCTTCTTTGATCATCATTGGGTGCATGTTCTAAATTATTTGTGACATTACTAATCAATTTCAGGCTGGAAATATCTTAATAGATACAAATGGAGCTGTTAAGCTAGGAGACTTTGGAGTGTCAGCCTGTATGTTTGATACTGGAAATAGGCAAAGAGCAAGAAATACATTTGTAGGGACGCCTTGCTGGTGAATATTTTATACCTATTAATTTGTATCTCATTATTTTTAGTGTGGGTATTTTCATTCTTTGCTTGAATGAACCTTCTAATGATGTTACATTATCCTTTGCATCTTCAGGATGGCTCCTGAAGTCATGCAACAACTGCATGGTTATGATTACAAGTAAGTACATGGCTAGAGCCTATAAATGTGGATAATTAATGTTCTTGCTTTTTAGTCTGTATATATGTTTCCCTTTTCTCTTAATTTTTTATGATTTACAAACAGAGCTGACATTTGGTCCTTTGGAATAACGGCATTAGAATTAGCACATGGTCATGCTCCATTTTCAAAGTACCCTCCAATGAAGGTCAGCACTGAAGTACATTTATTTTGCATTATTTTTCTCCCAAACTTACAGAATGATATTGATACCTTTCCTGTTTGTAGGTGTTGCTTATGACCTTGCAAAATGCACCACCAGGTCTAGATTATGAGAGGGACAAGCGATTTTCAAAGGTTGGTTCTATTATTGAATTTCTTTTGAGTAATGTGTAGATTCTATATTAATACACATCTTTTATTTGTAGTCTTTCAAGGATTTGGTTGCAACATGCTTAGTCAAGGATCCACGCAAGCGTCCTCCTTCTGAAAAGCTTCTGAAACATTCTTTCTTTAAGCATGCTCGCTCAGCTGAATATCTAGCACGGAGTATTCTCGAAGGCCTCCCTCCGCTGGGTGAACGCTTTAGGGAACTGAAGGTGCAAATAAATGTTTATCAGGTGTCATGACATTGCTGTAACCAATCTGACCTTTGCTTTACTTCCTTTGTAGAGCAAAGAAGCTGAGTTGCTTCTCAATAACAAGCTTGGTCAAGAGAGCAAGGAGCAGCTATCACAGGTTAGAGTTTTGCTCTTTTGCTCTGTGTACATCTTCACAATTACTAGAAATTAGTGTTTTGTCCCCTCAGCTGGAAGTTCCCATGGTCTTAGGTTTAAAATGGTAGGATGGGATCTATTGTTTATCTGAGGATTGTCTATTTGATAGAAACCTTTTTATTTTTCCTATAGCGCGTCTTCTATTTATTTTGAATTGAAGGAAATTAAACAAAGTTTCCATTTTAAATGTGGCAATCAGTTTAAACAATGTTTATGTGAAATTTTGGAAGACAAGTCTCATCTGAGTTTTTAGAGCTCCATGAGAAATATTTTGTAAAATTGTTTGGTGCTTGGAACTGTTATGTTCACAACCATCTTCTTATGTCTATCAGATTTTATTATCTTTGCAATTACATACTAAATGAACTTTTCATGGTCGAAAATTGAACTATGCATGCACATGTTGTCTTTGCTGTCACTAACAAACCTTTCTCTGTTGAAAATTGAACTATGTATGCGCATGTTGTGTTTGCTGTCACTGACAGATTCAGTTATTTGCCTTTCAGAAAGAGTACATAAGAGGCATCAGTGGCTGGAACTTCAATCTGGAGGACTTGAAAAATGCAGCTGCCCTTGTAAGAATCAAATTTTAGGTGCCAGATTGTATTAGCTATTAACGGTTGACATAAATCAGTGAAAAGAAAAAGTGACTGCTAAAAATCTGTGTTTTCTAATTCAAGTGTATTATTTGACAGATAGACAGTTCAAATGGCACTTGTTATTCAGATGTCAGGGAGAACAAAGTTAAGGATGACTCACAAGATGCTTACAATGGCCCAGAACATATTTACCAAGAAAGGCTCAACCATGTTGCCTCTAGAACGCCTGAAGAGGTATTCTGTTTTGTTTTGTTTTTTTTTTTTTTTTTTTTTTTTTGAAAATAATGAAGAGGTACTCTGTTTTAGTCATCATAGTTACCCAACCCAGATTCCATGAACTAGCTTCATATGTTACATTAATTGTCTCATGGTTTCAACTTAGCAGGATGAGATACAAGAAGTCGAAGCTTTGAATGATGCTCTCTCCTCTTCGTTTCCAAGCCGCCCCCTTGAGGCACTAAAGTAAGCTCTTATCACTGCAACTTTATCATCATGTTGACCCTGATTCTCAGCATGCTTTTATACATTTTGCATTATGTTGTCTGTGTATACAGCCTGTTATTGTCTGAACATTAGATTAAATCATGTTTACCAACCTAGAAGTAGGGGAATATAATTTTTTTTATGCTACGAATTTTCTTCAAAAGTCAGGGATGATCCTGCCTATGTTACTGTTTGTCTTGTCTGTGTATGCAATTGGTTGGTGTGTTTCTTCTAGATGAAACAAGTCATCATTATTGTCTTTTCCAACACTGAGGAATAAATGTCTTGACATATTTTGTTTGGGGGTGTATTGTGAAGCATCTGGGTACAGATATATTGGTGTCTGAAGCTATGATACATGATTTAATGACGTTGAACAGTAAATCTCAATGTTAAATCCTTCTGAACAGAATTCAGAACGTTGACTGTTACCTTCACTGTTTTCCTTTGCTCTATACTGTTATGCTATCTTTACCATGTTTGAGTGCTGTATTATAAAGTTAGTAGTTAATTATGATGGACCTTCCCTGACTATTGATACAGATCTTGCTTTGATGTTTGTGGTGCTGATGATCCGGACCCTACTACTGATTCAAGAGCAGAATCAAGTGTCGGAACTTTACCTTTCCAGCAGTTGCGAAAAATTGAGCATTGTAAAAGTGCCAACTGCAATGGTGAAAGCTTGGAAAGAAGCGTTTCTGTACCTACGAATCTGGTCTCTAGCGGATACCACAAGCATTCAAGTGGTTCTCTTATACCTGAGCAAGTTCTTTCTCCCTACTTGAGCAGTGATTTGGAAAGGTATTTTTTTTCTCTACAGTTTTATCTTTTTCGATGGCCAGTATCGGTTTTTCCTAGTCTATGATACAGCATATAATAATAGGATTTTGGGGTGAGTTGTACTCTTTTAGGCCTCAAAGAAATTGAACTCTATTATACTTTGTTCTGAATGTGCTACTGTGCTTGGCCTTAGGTGTGAAGGCGAGTTTCACTTAGTTTAATGCATTGTCCATCATTCCATGTCAACTTGTATTTTTTTTCCCAGTGATTCCTTGTTTAAAATGTAGAATAGTCAATAGTGGGTGTTTTGGTCTTGGGTGGATTATATTCACTTCCCCATAAAAGATTCTAATTTTATTATATCACTGCTAATTACTGTTCTGAAAACACTACTGGGTTACATCTAGGTGTACTCATAGTCACAGTTTCTGGGTCGACGGGGTCAAGGTACAGGGTCGTGGAACGTGGTACGCTACTTGGTAGCATTTTACTTTCGAAAATGAGCATTTTACAGGCAGTGAACCCGTTTTATGTGGTCGGAAAATGGAGCAGTGGTTGCTGGTGGTGGAAACCCGGTTGCTAGCACTTGAAGGCTAGGGGTTGGTCTCGGGCCGAAGGCAGTGAACCCGTTTTATGTGACTACGGGTGTACTCGGTAGCTTATGGAGCAGTGGTTGCTGGTGGTGGTACATGCTTTTATGTGGTGGTGGCAAAAGAAAACAAAGAATGAGTATAGTGACAGAAAAGGTGTTGCTAGCACTTGAAGGCTAGTAAACGTGGCTACCTTAGCCCTTGAAACACCATATGTTACTTGCCTATCTGTTGACCTGCTTGGTGTGAGCCAGGTTTTCTATGAACATATGCATTGAAGGTGGGTACGTATCATAAGTTTCTGTGTAAGAATCTCTAGCCTTGAGTCTTGCGTGCGGGGGGGGCTCGTGTGTATGTGCTTCTTTTCGCGGTAGATCCCCTAAAACTCTCAACCCCTGACCTAGTCTGAAGACCCTTTTAAACTTCCATTCGATATTGCAAAATAAAACTGTTCAATATTTGTTTTGGCAACTACTCTCTCCATTCCAAATTATAAGTCGTTCCAAGAATCTTGGAGAGTCAAAGTTTTTCAAGTTTGACCAAATTTATATAAGAAAATAGTAACATTTATGACACCAACTAGGTATCATTAGATTCTTCATTAGTTATATTTTCATTGTATACCTATTTGATGTCATAAATCTTTGTGTTTTTTCCTATAATTTTGGTCCAACTTAAAAAACTTACTCTCCAAAATTCCTGGAATGACTTATAATTTGGGATGGAGGTAAGGATATCAAGAGAACCTAGAAATTAAGAACATAACAAAGAAGCATGGTTCTATCCATACATTGTTTGACATCAATGTTCCCTATTTTGTATATTGTTCTCTGTATATATTTCTGCCATTGAAAATGTCTATTCTAGGCTGGTAACACTTGTACTTTTGTCATGAAAGGGATGGATTTCGTCAGAAAAATCCAAGCAGCAGAAACCGTAGTGGCCCTTTATTGTTCCGCCATATGAAGGATTCACGCACACATCAATCTGGTAAGATGATTGATGCTAACAGAACCCCTTGCTGTCCATATGTTTGTGGCTGTGTGAATGTAGCAAGCATGATCTGACACCTAACCAGTTTTGTGGTGGTTAATTTTGGATTTTCCTGGAAGCTGGGTTATGATCTTGCTTTTACTTGCTACTTGTGCTTGAGACTCAATTTGGCTTATATCACATCCATTTTTGAGAGCAGTTGCGCCAGAGGAGTCATCAGAAGGAAAAATTATCCGTCGAAGGGGGCGCTTCCAGGTTACATCAGATAGTATTTCTCAAAAGGTATTGAATATTTAGTTGAAATGTTTCAGTTGACCAGCATAGTAAAGTTTGGCTGAATATAACATTCTTTTACAGTTAAGAACTTGTGTAGCTTGGAGTCTTTGATTAATTCTGACTGATATGAAATGTACTACCTCAAGTTCTGAATCATTAGCACTTGACATCCAGCTATTGCTCTTCGTTCCCAAATTCTGGAAGATTCTTTATATGTTCAATGAATTGTTCAAAGCAATAGTCTCTTCTCTACCTTGTGAGAGCATATACATCTTTAAATTGTCCTTTACCAGAAGAAAAAAGTATGGAAATAGTTTTAAAACTAGTTTTCCGCTGTAGGTAGCTACATCAGCCTGCAGCAGCAGCAGCAGTAGGATAAATCTACCAATTGAAGCAGCACGTTCAAATCCCAAGCCTGCTGCAATTCTTCCAACTTTGCAATTCTTGATGCAGCAAAATACTATGCAAAAGGTATTACTGTGTTCAACTTGCTTGGGACAAAACTTTGTTGTTGTTGTTGTTGTTGTATCATTTGATTTTAAATGAAGAATTTTTGGCATATTAACAATCCTTTGTTTTGGCAGGAAGTACTCAGTAGGCTGATTTCTTCAATTGAGGAAACATCTGGTATGCATGAATACAGTAGTTTATTTTGAAATTGAGTGAAAAGCTTCGATTGATACTGATATTATGATTTTTCCTGGGGCTATTGTTGAACAGATTATTCTGAAGCAAGCACAAGCAGTTCATATCAGGTGTGCAACATTTTAGTGTGTCTTGTAGTCTCCTTTGAATTTCATGTTTATCTGACATCTTTGTGGGGTAATCTGCTGCATTCTCCAATCGTTTTGCTGCAGCAAGGATTAGACAATAGGTCGTTTGTGCTGTCCTAAACTTCACTGTACTAGTATGACAATAGGCCAACTTTGTAGTGGCTTACCTCAGCCATGTCTAAGTAGTTGGAGGCTCATCTCAGCCATACTCTAGTGTACCTATGTAGTTGGTATATGTACCACTACTTTTGTCTGTGTGTATCCATGCAATGCAATAGAAAAGGCAGTTCGTGTTGTGCCTGTGTAGTGCTCTATACTCAAGTTCATTTTCTCCCCTTGTGAGTTGAGTGTGGGTGTGAGTGAGCTGATTGCTCACCTTTGTAGGTGGTCGGATTTGCCAACAAGTGGTATCAGAGCCACAGTGATCGCCAGCAATGATAGGCGGTGCGAGCGGAGGCAGGAACAAGACTCCAACCAGGACCCTCAAGGGAACGTCCCAGTCGCCTGTGTGACAGGGGGTCGTGGTGCAGAGGTTGTCAGGGTTGGCGGGGCCAATTGTCCAGTGCTCACGTGCACGAACTTCGATGAGTAGGCGGTGCTGATGAAGGTGAGGCTGCCTTTCGGGAAGCTGTGGCGTGCCATCGATGTAAGAAGGATTCCATGATCCTGAGCGCCTTGCCGGGGAGCAAGGATTCGGCGAAGCTTGCTTGGGACGCCATGCATGTTGCGTTAGACCGCAGAGAGAAGGTGAAGACGCAACAACTTTGGTGGGAGTACGAGGCACTGGCGTTCCGTGATGGCAATGCCGTGGAGGCCTTTGTGCTGCGGTTGCAGTCGCTGGTCAGCCAGCGACGAGGAAGCCGTCACCAAGTACCTGCAGGCGGTGCCTGCCAAATATGCAGAATTGTGCTCTCCATCGAGACGCTAATCAACCTATTGATGCTCTCTCTTTAGGACGTGATAGGCGCCTGAAGGTGGTACAAGATCGCATGGAGTAGGCGATGATGATGGCTGGCGGCAAGTTGATGAGGCAGTCCTAGGAAGGCTTCTCCAGCCGTGGCGATGGCCCTACAGCAGAAGGACGGCGATGACAGGTCCCATGCTCTCGACAAGAACACTTGTTGTAGATGCAGGAAGACAGGCCATTGGGCCCTGGGATTGCAAGAATCCCAAGAAGGGATGGAGCAGGCAGCTGACGAGGACATGCCGCTTCTGATGGTGTAGCTATGCGGTGAACGTCATGGTGGAGCCTATGTCGAGGGTGGAGTAGAGCATTGCGGAGCAGAGCAAGGGCCTACTTGGATCACTCTTGCTAAAGTTTAGGGACTAAAGTTTAGTCCCATTTAGTCCCTAAACTTCCAAACAACCCTTGCTTTTGCTAGAACTAAACTTTAGTAGCTTTAGTCAGCAAGGAGTGACTAAAAGCCCAAGTTGTAAGAGCACATGCCCCTCTTTAATGCGCTTTTAGTACCTTTTAGTCCCTAGAACCAAACACACTAGGACTAAAATTTAGTCCCTAGAGGAACCAAACAGGCCCTAAGGCAAAGTAGAATCTCCTTCGATGAGTCGCGCGCTCAAGTTCACCTTGGAAGCGAGGGCGATGACATGGAGTAGAGGTGGTTCTTAGACTCTAGGTCGAGCAACCACATGACCGGAGACAAGGACGCTTTTGCGGAGCTGGATGGTGGCGTAGTCGGCTCCGTGAAGTTCGGTGATAGCTTGACGGTGGACATCCACGGCCGCGGCACCATCATTTTCATGTGCTCGAATGGCGAGCATCGAGCTTTGACGGATGTGTACTGTACTATATCTCGAGGCTCCGTTGGAGCATCGTGAGCATTGGGCAGATGGATGAGCACAGGTGCCAAGTCCTCGTCGATAATGGCCTGCGACCGTGATTGCCTTCTCACCAAGGTAAAGCGCTCCAAGAATCGCCTGTGAATGCTCGATCTAAAGGTTGTGTAGCTGGTGTGCTTTGCAGCGGCACAACGAGGAGGCATGGCTGTGGCATGCTTGTTTTTGGCACATGAGCTTCGATGCACTCCCGTTGTGGGCACATGAGCCTTGATGCACTCGGGTAGATGGCGAGCGAGCAGATAGTGCGTGGGCTTCTGCACATCAAGCATGTTGGTGAGCTGTGCGACTTCTTCCTGCTGGAGAAGTAGAGGAGGCTGCCTTTTCCAAGCGCCAAGTACCACGCGGAGGACGTGTTGGAGCTTGTCCATGATGACTTGTGCGGGTCAATCACTCTGGCAACGCAAGGGGGGTGGCGATGGCGATACTTGCTGCTAGTCAGACGACTGGAATTGCTTCATGTGGCACGGGAGGAAACCTGACGTCTCGTTCTTGAGAATGTTCGGGTTGTCGGCCACATCAAGGATGCGAAGCTGCGCCTTTCCAAGCTAGAAGACAGGAGCACACCGATGGTTGTCCTAGGTACGAGGCTGTCAGCAAGGCGTACCAGTTGTTTGACTCGCTTAGCGGCAAGGTGGTGATCTCACGTGACGTCCTATTCGACGAGAAGGTTGTGTGGGACTTTAGAAAGTCTAGGCACGGGGGAAGCCAGCGGGAGCACAACACCTTCGTTGTGGAGCACCTCGTCATCTATGGCGGTGGAGATCTGGGATAGATGGAGCAGTGCTCGACATCTATGGCGATGGAGATGTGGGATAGATGGAGCAGGTTGTGGAAGCGGCGAGTCTTGTGGTAGCAGTGGCTCCTAATGTGTCTGTGGGCAAGTAGACCCTTGTAATAGTGGAGGAGACACTACCATCACCATCCTTGCCTTGGCAGAATAGGGGGACTCCACCAACACTAGTCTAGTTTGTGACTCCACCAAGCAACGTGGATGCCCATGTTGACACACACCACCAGGGGAAGGAGGTGCGTTTTTGCACCAGCCTTGTCGGCAGCTCTGACATCCTAGGTGCGGCAAGTAGAGTGCTTGATGACGAGATGCTGCTGCTCATGAGCGTTGTGGAGCCACCCATGTTCGCCGACGCTGAGGGCGATCAACAATAGCGGCAGGCCATGCTTGAGGAGATGAAGGCGATCGAGGACAACGGGATGTGGGAGCTCGTTGATCCGCCGCTCAGGTGCCAATCAATTGGACTCAAATGGGTCTTTAAGGTCTGGTGCGACGAGCATGGCGCCATTGCCAAGCACAAGGCATGACTTGTTGCTAAGGGCTTCGTCCGGGGGGAGGGGATCGACTTCAAGGAAGTCTTCTTTCCGGTGGCATGGATGGAATCCGTCAGCCTAGCGGCGAAGGACTGGCACGTCCATCGCATTGATATGAAGTTTGCTTTCCGCAACGGCCGCACTCTAAGACGGTCTTCGTCAAGCAAGCTTGAGAGTGTGTCGCTGAGGGGCAGGAGCACAAAGAGCTGCAGCTGCACAAGGCGCTCTACTCCGTGGGCCTAGAACACGAAGCTGGACACCACGCTCGGCGACCTTGGCTTCGCCAATTGCACCACCGAGCACATGGTCTACACGCGTCGAGGGGGAAGGAGCAGCTCATCGTCGGCGTGTACGTGGATGACTTGATCATCACCAGAGCACGGGGAGAGGACATCGATGGCTTCAAGCGTGAGATGGCGGCTTGTTCCTGCATGAGTGATCTTGACTTGCTGTCCAGCTAACTCGGCATCAAGGTGAAGCAGAGGAGGGACTCCATCACTCTTTGCTAGCGCGCGTACGCAGAGAAGCTGCTTGAGTGGAGCGCATGGTTGATTGCTAGCCGTGCGTGACGCCGATGGAGGAAAGGCTGAAGCTGACGAAGGCCAACACCGCAGCGAAGGTGGATGCCAAGCTCTACTGGAGCATCGTCGGCTGGCTGTGCTACATGTTCGTCGTCGGTTACATGAGCATGTTCATGGAGGATACCTAGGAGGATCATTGGGCCGTAGTGAAGCGCCTACTACGCTATGTCAAGGGGATGACCAAGCAGGGGGTGGTCTTCTCCAAGACTCGTGGAGCAGAGCTGCATCTGAAAGGCTTCTACGACGCAGACATTGCTGGCAACATTGATGGGCGGAAGAGCACTTCTGGCGTGCTCCTCTTCCTCGGCTGGTCCCCTGTTGCGTGGCAGCCGCAGAAAAAGAAGGTGGTGTTGCTGTCAATGTGCGAGGCAGAGTACATTGCAGTGGCCACCACGGCGTGCCAAGGTGTGTAGCTGTGCTGGCTGCTGGGCGAGCTCGTTGGGGAAGAAGCTTGCCCGCCGACTCTGATGGAGAACAATCAGCCAGCCATCACCCTTGCCAAGTACCCAGTCCTCCACGACTGCAGCAAATAAATCGGTATCAAGTATCAATTCCTTCGTGGGTCTGTGATGGAGGACGAGAATTGTCCTTGAGTTCGTTGAGACTGGCCGGCAACTTGCGAACATCCTCACCAAGCCACTTGGGCTCCTTGCGTTCTCACTGAAGAACAAGATTGGCATGGTGGAGCTCAAGTCAAAGGAGTAGAAGCAGCAGGATTAGGGGAAGAATTGTAAGATAATCTGCTGCATTATCCAATTGTTTTGCTGCAGCAAGGATTAGACAATAGGTCATTCATGCTGTCCTATGCTTCACTAGTAGTATAGCACAATAGGCCAACTTTTTAGTGGCTTACCTCAGCCATGTCTATGTAGTTGGAGGCTGATCTCAGCCATACTCTAGTGTACCTTATGTAGTTGGTATATGTACCACTACTTGTATATATATCCTATGCAATGCAATAGAAAAGGCAGTTCAGTTCCTGCACTTGTGCATGTGCTTTGCCTGTGTAGTGCTCTGTACTCAAAGTTCATCTTCTACCTCTAACCGTGAGTTGAGTGTGGGTGTGAGTGAGCTGATTGCTCACCTCTGTAGGTGGCCAGATTGTCAACAATCTGAACTTTAGAAAGAGCTCAGCTGAGTGCTTGAGTCCAAATACCTGTTTTATGTCTCAGTTTTTATGCAAACATGAAGTTGTCTTGTATGGTACAATAAGTGTTTGATCTATCTGCAGTCTTCTGGAGGGCCTGCCAGAGAAAAGGAATTGCATTCATATGTTCTCCAATTACAGCGAAGGTATGAAAAAATTGTGATGATGTTTCAGAATATTTTCAGACAATTGACAAGTTTGTGGAAATTTCCAGTGTCACTGAACTTGCTGAGGAAGTGCAAAGATTAAAGCTCCATAATAATCAGGTATTGATCTTCCTGCAATATGTTTTTAATAGTTGCATTTCTTTTTTAAGTTCTGCAAAAACTGAACCAAGAGATTTTGTCTGATATTTTGAAAATCAATGTAGTCTTAAAGGCATTTGAGCTTTGATTCTAAATTCTCAGTTTACCACGTGTGGAGAATTTGTCTAAACATAACATGGTTTCCCTACATGACAGCTTGAGCAGCAGATCAATGTATTGTCAAGAAAAGATGAAAGCTCGCAAAAACAGGATAACCGACAATGATGATATGCCCCTTCTACCACACTGTATAATTCGGTTCCCCAATTTTGAACTTTGTTAGAAAATTATTTGTATTCTGTCTACAGTCAGGGTTGTATCATTGTAAGCTGTAAGTATTTAGCAATGGGTGAAATCATAGTAATTTTGATTTGTACAGCTTTGTTTGGTTAACCAGAAAGAAACAGTTCTCGTTGTTTTTTAGGCAATGTTTGTGAAAGTTTGTGAAAGTTTATCTGAGCATGGAACATTGTGTTGTGTGAAGTGGGTCGGAGTAGTACTTGCGCTGGTAGTAGTGTTGGATCCGAGCATAGGGGCCAATGTCAGGATCTGGAACTATGCTTGCTAATTTTATTCTCTATTTGTTTCCCGAAAGTGAAGCTGTGAAAGCTGGGAGTATGCAGCAATTGCATTTCTCGCCTATCAGGATTAGTTCAGTTTATCATATTGAGAATGTTGTGGCTGTTGGGGGATTTTGTATGGCCATTGTACTGTGCTGTCAAATTTACAGATTCTTTTCAGCTTTGTAACTAGCATTAATGTTTGTTGTGACTTTTTTTATCTACACGCCACTGAAAAGAACATGTTCTATATCTGTGGCTAAAAAATGTGGTAGCCCTTAACAAACCGTTGCAATTTTTTCTTATCACCTACTCCCTTAGTCCAAAAAAAAGACCATTGTTTTTGCTTCCCGAGAATAAATTTTAACTAAATATATATTTAAAAGTATTAATATTTATGGTATATGATTATTATCATAGGAATGTTTTTTGAATGTAGCTTTTTAATAAATTTATTTAGAGATACAAATGTTGTATGTATTTTGTGTAAATTGAGTCAAACTTTAGCACGAACACAAAAACGTTGGTATTTTTGGGACAAAAATTTTAGTACTACATGTGCATCAGATTTGGGGTTAACGGCAGCTAACTGATGGATAGGAAGATGGTTTGCCGTTGCTGAGGCCATGTTGGAAATTTTGATAATTTCTCTGCTTGTAAATAATGCTATTGGGGAATTAGTGAATTCTCAATATATATGTTGAAAAATTGCCTCCCCCAATTAATCCATCGCAAAAGTTGTAAAAAAGAATCCATCCCTCGGCTGAGCATGGATTACACAGTAGATAATAGGGAGACGATATAGAAGAGGTACGTCGACACACTACTAAGGATACTAGCCTACCAGTAGCATTTTCGTTTTAGAGGATCTTCAAGAGTGTAACGTCCAGCGTTAAGCTTGCTCTTTGCATTTGCATTGCATGAGCATAAGCATCTTGGATTCATGTCATAAGCATAACCATGTTGATCATAATTTTGTCTATGCAATACCTTGTGTTGATGTTTTGTGATTCAAGTGATTGATGTTTGATCACCTAAGCAACTTAGAACAACATAGACTCAAAATTAGCTAAGGTTTATGTTCATATTCTAGCCTAAAAATGCTTATAAGTGTTGGGTTGATAGTTTCACCACTTCTTCACGATGCTGTGTTGACGGAAATAAACGGAAATAAAACTGTAGATTCTGAACCTGTGTTGATGTTTGACCTTAAAGTAAAGTTGTAGTTGAGTTTGTGCCACAAACTTTGTTCAAGGATCTAGATCTAGTTCAGCCTTTAACACAGTCAAACAGTAATCCCATGTTTGAATCCTTGTGCTGTTTTCCCTCTTGGGGAGACTAAAGTCCTAAATAGACAACAGTAAAGTGCCATGTTTGAGGTGTTCTAAGTTCAGCTTTTGTGGGTGCCATCATCACGCAAAAGGAATTCATCTGCTTCTCAATCCAACGTAGCTTTCCCCTTGCTACAATAGCCATAGGTCGATTTCGAGGGCGAGCTCCTCCTCCGTCGATCTGTCGGCCCCATCTCCTCCGGTGACCCTTAGGGCGTCGGGGTTGAGAGGGGAGCCCGATCCAGTGGCAGGAGGACCATGTATAGCTTTAGATCTAGGTCTTCGAGCTTCTATGTCTCGGCATGGGTCTCGTGGTCATCGCCTAGGGTTAGGTTTCAGTAGTGGCGGTGGCAGGTGTGGCTCTGGTGGCTCTTTTCTTCAAGGATGCAATGGAGGTTGCGGGTTCTGTGGCTGGATGGTGAGTGGGTTGAGCTCAAGGTGGCTGATGGAGAGCCTCGATCTAGGGTCAAGGAACCTCGAGGTGCGTCCCAGCTGATGGATCACAACGCGGGCTTCATCTACTGCGGCTCGTGTCAAAGCCTTTGGGCGATGGAGGTTCTCTGGCTCTAGGACAATGGTGGCTTCGGCGGCGGCAGCGACAGGGGTCCAAGGATCTTAATGTAATATTTGTTTTCTTTAGGGGCCTTTGTGCAAGTTGGATGAAACCGTTGTCTAAGTATCCTGTTCGTATGTACCTGTATTAACAATACATATATGTATTATAAAAAAACCTTCAGTTTTTGTGTAACAACTCGGTGCAAACCTTCATAAAAGTCAGTATATGCTTTGATGTTAACCTGCAAACTAAACTCAACCTTATTAGGTTTTTTTGCCTTCAAAATGAATTTTCAAAAATAACGTATGTTTCTGAAAATAGGAGCTTCTGAAACATGGTTTTAGTTTAGAGAGCACATCTTTGGAGCTCTCTATCTTGCAAATTAGCCTCAACCAATCCATGCCTTTAAGCAATGTTGGAGTCGTAATGTAGCTCTATAGCTTGGCAAACTGGTTTGATCTTTTGCTGCTCAGACCAGGAGAACAAAGTGAAGGAAAGTGCCGGTTCTAGTCAGTTAGAAGAGTGGTACGGTGGATGTTATGTGCCATCATCATTGTTGATGGTCATTAATAGCCATTATAAAACCGTTAATAAAAACATGGATAAGGACATGAAAGCAATCATCAACATAGGTTTAGAGGTTAAACTATAGAATTCCATAAGTTTTGGTAAATCTGTGTTTTTGCATGGTTTATTAAGAAAACTGTGAAGAGAGGACCCACTCGCCAGGATCAATTATGTATCGCACATGCGCAAACTCCACAAGGATATAGAAGACACCAGAGGACACCATGATGAAGCAGAGAGGGACAGGATGCCAGGTGGGGCTAATGTGTCCCCACCTGCAGGTCGACCGCCCCCCTATCCCACCTGTCGGTCTCCGCCTTCCTACATTGGTTTTCCACCACCATATGGTTTGTATCTACGCCATTATTAAGATCGGTTTGATTTGAGGTCTCTAGATTGACTCTGTGGCCATTATATATCAGCTCCCGCACCATATCCTAAAGGCATTCCCTAAAACCCTAATTCATATTTTTAGGATTGAGTTAGCAATCAAGAGATTATTAGTCCTCATAGGATGTGGTCTTGTATTAGAAACAAGAAAGATGGAGTGAGGGAAGAGTTTGGAGAAAGTGTCGGTCTGCCGATGTTCTCTCTATAGCTTGTTTCTTGGCGGATCCAATTTCTACCTAAGCTTGCTTCTGACATGTCTCTGGTAATTAACTTATAATTCAAGTAAGTAATGTGTTTATATTGTTCTTCTGGTTTGCAACTCTTTTGAGTACTTTGATCTATTAATCATAGGTTAAAGTAGTATTTTGTAGCGTAAACATGATGTTTAGACTTAGTTACTCATGGAAGTACCCTACATTTCGGATCGGTGATAGATCACGAGTGTGACACTCTCATTAAGTCCTTTGTAGTCCATGTCCTGTTTGTAGGCAGAGTAGGACCTGGTTACTATGGGAAGCACCCTTTGCTAGTGTCTTTTCAAAAGTGATGTCCCTAGTTGAACAATAGAAGACATAGCTTACCAACATTATGATTAGAGAAATGAACCATAGTAATCTTCTATACTCCTGTTTATCTCAAGCCTTACTGCTACTCCTAGTTAAACTAAACCTTAACTTAGCTGCTATCCTTAGTTAAGTTGGACCGTAGCTAATCTCACACGTTTCCTTGCGGATGTGATACTTGGAATACATGCGGATTCATATCTGTGTGTTAATAAATACCAACAGTCATTCCCACTTCTTACCTCAGGTTCATGCAAGTGTGGAGACTGAGCTGGCATCATTTCTGCCCTTTCCTTATACTCGTGCTTGCTTCCTCCCTTTCTGCTCCTATCTAGAGGACACGCTGCTACCAACACCATAGTCGCTACCCAAATTTGCCCTTGTTGCTATGTGATGCGGGACATCATATAGATGGATCATGAGCATCCAAGTGTATTCAAGCATATGAATTCAAACTAGATTTTGATACTAAGAGTTAGTGGAGAAATCCGATTTTACTACTAGGATCAAGAATTCAAATGCAGTTTTACTTCTATGTATCTTGGAGAGTTGCTTAGTCTATACATGATACTAGAAGATACTAAGGTATCCTATGAGTTATTTCTCAGGTGTTATTAAGTCATATGTTAGTTGTCATGTTAGTTGTCATCTAGTAGACTATTATTTATCATATTAGGTGTATATGAGTTGTGTAAGGGCTCATAGCCTATAAATAGGGGCCATGTCCTCAAGCTTTGTAATTTTGTTTTGTGTTCCCTACCATATGAATAGAACTCTATGTTTCTATCTTAGATCTTGTTCTTGAGCTTTGGATTGAGCTCATACTATTTGTGCATTCGGATTGTTGTCCATGGACTCTCGAAGATCCTTTTTCAAACCTGCTCTACTCCATAGGGCGTTATCTATTAGCATGTTGAAGTGGTTCTTAACACTTTGTGCTATTCCTACACTTCATCACCTTGGAGTTGTTCCTTCAAAATAGTGTGCTGCATCACTATGCTTCCACCTCGTCACCAGCAGCTATGCCGTTGCTCTTTGCATGTAAAGGCCGGGCATGCCATTGCCATTGCTGTCACACTAGATCTAGTGCTGCTATTATTGTCACCGCCATAGCTTGAGCCTAGCACTAGCCGCACAACCCACACAGGTGAAAGGTTCTAAATAGCTAGAGGGGGTGAATAGTCTATAAATTTTTTTTACAATACTTCTATTACCTAACAATAAAGACGCAAAATTTCTACCTTTTCTTTGGTCTGGCCCATTTTAATTATAACTGTGCAGCCCACTCTCTCCACTCCATTTACTTGCAGCCCATTCTCTCTCTCTCCACTCTAACCACTTGCGCTCATGTCGGCCCACCCACAGCCCACATCCGGCCACCTGCTCAAACAGCTAGAGTGTCAAACAACGAAAAAGCAAAAATAACCTGCCGCCGCCTCTAGGTCATGAGAAATAAAAGCTTACCACCACACCACACAACCTTCTATGATGCTTGATGGAGTTTGTTTTTTGTTTTTATTTATCGTTGATGACACCTTTAAACCTTTTTAGTTCCATCCAACCTTAGGTGGACGTTTGATGAAGTTTTTTTTATTTATTGTTGATAACATCTTTAAACTTTTTTAGGTATACTTTTTTTAAAAAATCATTTCTTTTGTTGGAGTTTGTACAAATCCTGGTAAAACTTCATGAATTTCGATAATTTTATGGGTGCCTGAAAAAAATCAAATACCGGAATAGAAAACCTATCTATTTTAGTTAGGTTGTTAACGAGTACACTTCGGACACACCACATCATAGGAAAAGAAATTTAAATGAGAATTCATAAAGAATATATTGCTAGGGTCTCAAAACTGTAACACCCCGGTCTAGGGTTTAATAGGATTACTATGATACTCATACCAATAAGTTGCAACTTATTTTCTAGAAGCTTAGCTCCAAAGAACTCTAAAGTTAAGCGTGTTTGGCTTGGAGAAATCTAGGGATGGGTGACCAATCGAAAAGTTCTTCCTGGGTGCGCATGAGTGAGGACAAAGTGTGCAGAAAAGACTGGTGTTGGTCTGTGAGGGTAGTATTAGTCCTATTAAAACTGACAGATATAAGCAGACCCGACCTCGAGGAGGCGAGACATTACAAAAACAGTTGGTTTTATTATTGAATAAAAAATATATGACCACTATGGTAATACAGTTTCCGTTGCAATGTATAAAACTAAAATTATCAAGAATTACTTTATTGTTTATTCCTGTGCAACATATTCCATGTTAGTATTCATCCTCTATCATGAAAATCACATAAGAGTTCATTTTCTCTATAATCTATATCCAAAACAAATTTCAAACATAGAGAAAGCCCATAATTAATAAAAACATAGAGATAAAACAAGAAGAGAAATAGACCAAATAAATAAATCTCAAGCCCCGTAATAAAAAATAGAGATAAAACGAGAACAAAAATAGTCCAAACAAATAAATCTCTAAATCCAATCGAGAAGGAGCTCCTAATAAACCAAATAAAAAAGAGCTAAAATATTTTTTCCATCTTATTTCTAATATAGTAAAAAAGCTTGCCTCTCTTTTGCAACCCTATAAATCACAATGTTATACCCTGCTATGAATATATCCGCTCCCACCACAAAAGGTTCCCATAGTCGCAGGTGCTCACCTTGAACACCTGCCCCGAATCCAATGTCCGCATGGGTCTACGTAGTGTCGTGCTGTAGTTGAACCGCGTGGCCGTCCCTCCCATGCCACACCTGCCGCCGGAGTGAGTTGGCATGCCGTGGACCTATGGTAATAAGAGCCGAGCGCACGACAGTAAGGCTCCAGTCCGGGTAGCGCTCCGGAGCAGCGCCAAAGTACGGGAGATACTCTATGATCTCTAGATGTCACCCGTGCCTTTATTAAAATTAAAAAAACAAAAGGTTTATTCATCTATCTCCTCTTAAATCTAACAAGTTGAACCTGGTCACTGAATTCAAGTCAATGTTTATCTATACCATGTTTTGTATAAAGCACAATATTTATTCTATAGCTCTATTTTTCTGTTGCAAGCACAAGCATATACTCCATTGGTTTTTTGTTTGTTTTTTGCTTCTAGATTTCATATGATTATTTACTTTTACTATTCTATAAAAATGGATGCATGGAAAAGATTCAGAAAATGGCATGCTATTTTGCAGAGGTGCAAAAGGAATCGTTTGTGATGCGCCTATGGTAGTATACTAGGTACCGACACAGTTATGGGCATAAACATATAATTATCTAGCTTTTAAGTAAACATTGAATAAATAAGTTTTGTTACCTGTTGCAACACACGAGCATATTTCCTAGTAAAGGATTAGACACAAATAAGACGATAAAGTCTTTTGGCTAGCCTACTCAAAATGCCAAGTTACCTACCAATCAATTCTAGTTTGCCATAATCTATATGTCTAACAATTGGCTAGGTTGCTACTTTTACCACTGTGGCTAACTAACAAGCTAAACAACTAAGCTACACTAGCTAAGAAGCTACCTATACACAAGATTCTAAAGAACGTAATACAAGAGAGGTAGAGACGAGTCAGTCAAGTATCAATCACTATATGAATACCAATAATATCCCAGACAAATCAATCAAGAATATCCAATGATGACGCAATGATTTATCTCGAGGTTCATTTGCTTTGTAGGTAAGCTACATCCTCATTATAGCACCACACACGTCAGGCGAATTGACCAGAAGCTCCCACTCAGGAAGTCTGGTTGAGTAATGCGTCCACGAGTCTGGTCGCTTGCCAACACTTAGCCGCTAGCGTATGCATAATCGGACGCGACATTGCCTAGTCTGGTCATAACCGAGCCTTTGTGTTTGATCGCTACTCAGACATCTCTAAAATGGGCAAAGTGCGATCGGACGTGTCTGGTCACCCCCGAACAAATGCTCTCAAAGCCTTGACTGTTAGCATAGAGCACTGAACATGTCCGGTCCCTTCGGGACAAGCGTTTAGTCGCTTCCCACACTTCATCCTTGCTTCCATGTGCTAATACCAAAGTGTCTCACTACTTGTGCATGCGTGTTATCATTTTTCAAAGCGTTTTAAAGAGTTAAGTTAGCTCACAATAGGTCCTAATACATATGCATAGAGTTAAATCACCTAGTGGCCTTTAGACAACCACATTTGCTTCGAGATCACCTCTCTTAATAGTATGACTATGTATCCTAAATCCAGTGACACCCACTTAGTGTCTTGAGTGGAAAAACAAAATGACTCTTTATCAAATATACTTTTTTGTTGGTTTTTTTATCTTTCTTTATTTCTAAATATGGAGCACTTGATCACCATCTTTTGGAGTTCACCATCTATCACTATTGTCTCCATCTAGTCTCCATCACTTGGCTTGGGCTGTCCTATCTTTTGCTACACACTTAGCCATATAGGACCAGAGCATCTCCAAGAGTCTTTCTAAAACTCACTCTCTAAATTATCATTTGAAGTCATTTGCATAAAAATTGTTTTCTATATCTTTACACCCTCCAACACCTTTTCTATATATTGCATGCACTCTAGGGAGTCATTCTCGCTATCTATCTTTGGCTAGCAGAAATATGGAATAGAGAATGGTCATATATAGATAACCACTTAAATAAGCTGTTGAAGGATAATTTTCCATCAAAATCTCTATTCCTAACAATTAGGAGAGCTTTAGAGAGTCTTTTGGAGATGCTCTTAGTCCTAAAGGTTTCATCAATTATCTAAAACCAAACTAGAGCTTTCAACTGGCCGATGTGAGGGAGCGTGACTATCCCGCCGTTCCATCCCTGCCGTTGGTGAACTCGCGCCGTTGCTTCTGAAATTTGACCAGTCAAAGAGGGGCCCTACTCTGTTCTACTGATAGGCGGGGCTAATTGACACACGAGCCCCACCAGTCAGCACCTCCTGATGTATATATGGGGTGTACGTAGCAATTGGAGGATTTTCTGTTTTTAGTTTTAATTTATCCTATGCAAAAAAATGCTGAAACTTATAAAATTCATATCTAATGCTAGGAGTGTCCAAAATTAGGTGAAACCAATGTTTTTAGCTTTGTATTTTGTGCTCTACCTGTTAGAATCATAAAACTTCCTATTTGCCAACTTCTCATATGTAGTACCATTTATCCAAGTTAATGCATGTTTAAGTTGTTAAACGAATAAGTGGAGCTAGATCTACCATAAAACTGTGAAACCCGCTCTCCTAAAGAAAGCATCACTACTGGATTCAGCGGCTTTGCCTAGTGTGTAGGACACTCGGCAAAGGCTATTTGACAGTCGGCAAACCCTTTGCGGAGTGTTACACTCAGCAAAGAGAAGTAGACAAAGAAATGGTCGGCAAAGGGATCGTTGCCGAGTGTCTTTCGTCGGGCACTAGGCAAAGAGAAGTAACGGTGACGGTGTTGACGGCAGGTTTGCCGAGTGTCAAACGACAGAGGCAAGTTTGCCTAGTGTTGACACTAGGCAAAGAGACAAGTTTGCCTAGTGTTGACACTCAGCAAAGAGACAAGTTTGCCGAGTGTCCCCACGTTGGCACTAGGCAAAGCCTAGCCAGTTTGCCGAGTGTCATGCCTCAGACACTAGGCAAACTTGCCCTCTTTGCCAAGTGTCAAATGAGGGACACTAGGCAAACTTGCCCTTTTTGTAATGGTGGCGCCCCGTTGTCGAGTGTCACCGTTTGACACTCGGCAAATGGGCACTTTTGCTGAGTGTCGGTCTTGGACACTCGGAAAAGAGGGTATTTGCCGAGTGTATTATTTTGCCTAGTGTTACACTAGCCAAACTAGCTCTTTGCCGAGTGCCCGATGAATACACTAGGCAAACCATCGGGCACTAGGCAAAGAAGCCGTTTCCAGTAGTGCATTAAGTAGTGTTGTGCTTAGGACCTTACCATCTTCGCCTATTTGCTACATGATTTTATATAATTTTATTAGGTTTTGAGTTTTTAGAGGATGACTACCTGGACCATGTATCTTCTCAAAATCTGATTCGATATATTTTTTATCTCATACAATCTAAAAGCTCCCGGACTCAAAAAATACCCCTGAGACATCAAAAATAAGAATTCTTTGCCTTCTTACAAACTTTATGAAGTGCCTGGTTTTATCTTTAACATATTACTAGGTAGCGTGTCCGTGCGTTGCTACGGGACAATTAAATTTTTTTCTAAAAAATATAAGGATCGCACGATAAATTAATAGTATTGTGAAATTAAATACCGATGTTAAAGTGCATTTAATCAAAAAGCAAAGGTCCTTACACCTATCATATCTGATAACTGGGCGGACAACTGAAATACATGCTAGTTTTGTTTTTTTCAAGGGAACCTATGAGAAACCAACTTTGGTTCATTACACCTATCATATCGGATAGTGAGCGAACAACTGTATGTATTGGTGCACTTTTACAAGAATAAGTTGAATTGAAATAAAGTCGTGACATTTTTTCCCGTTTTGAAATACTATTAACACTCTCGTTGGGAAGCAGTTGAACAAAATATTACAATCTACATAATCTTAGCATCATTTGTTTGAAGCCATATTAACGTCCATGACAATAATATGTTTGATAACCATCAGCGTGATAAAGCAAGCACTGGTAGTGTCTTGTGAATGAAACATATGGCATGTGAAAAATTACTTAAGTTTTCTTCGAGGTTTTGGTTTTATCAACAGGTCAATATAGCTCAACAAGAAATAGAAAGGCCACACCTTGCAGAACCCCTGTTATGATGGCGCTCTCCATTCTGACATGGATTTCCCTGTAAGCAACCATGCATTGAGAACTCTAAACTGAAAATAAAATAGAACTGGACATAAATAGAATCTGACTACAAGCTAATTTGAAGCAAAACCAATCTCTGGAGTAAATAAATGGATCCCAACTCACAGAAAAAACTCAAAATTTGTTTTTATGAAATATACACATACAAGAAAGAAATTTTAGGCACATAAATAAAAATATTTGTTTGATAAATAAAAATATTTGTTTGACCAATATAGTCCTGTTCTGCACACACTAACATATATAGGAAATATTCTCAAGCACCATATCCTAGCATATGAAATTCTAGGCACATAAATAGAAATATATATTACTGTTGGCTGTAGAGGGAATCCACATCAATGGATAATGTGCGTGACATATCAGGTGGCTCAGAGACAAAAACATGTAAGCAATAGACTAACTACACTTGCTCAATACATAACAAACTAACTACACTTGGTCAGTACATGCGGCATTTTCAGGTTCCATCTCTCTAACTGCAGATTAAGCGTCATACTGCTTCCAGTATCTTGGAGAATAAAAGATATACTGAAACGGCAAGCACAAACTTGAATACCAAGAGCTACCTGAGTTGGCGAGCTGCACCATGAAACATGAAGTTTTTTTGGAAGGGCAGCACCTCCCCACATTTCTACTGCACGCGAGGAAGTCTGAATGAGATTGAGATGTCGTTGAGAAAAAAAAAGATATTGGCTCTGAGGTAGGGCTCTTTCTGTTTCTAGAACGCCTATCCATGAATGGTGATGCAGCGGCACCCGGCATAGAGAAGTTGGAGGTGACAAATTTCAGGATTTGTGGTGCCAAGAGCATAGAAAGTAGACTATTGTTCTAAAGAATGATAGGATGGATTAAAGCTTTACCTATATCACTATGGGAGAGGATGGCGGGCGATGGGATCGCGGGGCTCGTCCGTCCTCGGCCTTGGCTTTGGCCTTACCTTCCGATGGCGGCGCGAGGGATCGCGGGCACCTGCTGGTGCTTGGACGGTGAGGGCGGCGAATTACCGCCTCGATTAAAGGCGAGGCGGTTTTCCAATAACCGCTCGAAATAAAAATAAAACATGGCTTTGGCCTAGCTACCTTCTCCTGATGGCGGACGAGCGCGCCGCCTGTAGATTAACCCGAGGCGGTTATTTTACAATAACCGCCTCGGTAAATCAAGTAAAAATAAAAAAATAAAAGCCCACCGGCGAGCCCATTTTCCGTCGTATTTGGTTCCTTCGGATGGGATCTCATGCTGATCGGGATCGATCCACCATGGATCTGAGAGAGAGAGGGAGAGAAAGAGAAGGGGGCTCGATCCGTCGCGCCCTACCGTTCTTTGTGGCGGAGAATCCCCTCCCGCGTGCCAGCGGGAGGGCCCGCGCGCGCTTCAGGCTTGGCTTTGGCCTAGCTACCTTCTCCTGATGGCGGACGAGCACTCAGCACCTCGGTTTGGAGCTTCACGGGCACCTGCTGGTCATAAGCTTGGTGGTCTGAGCTCCGACCTCTAACCGAGGCGGAACGGCTGATGCAAAACTTTTTTGTGTAGTAGTGGGTGATGCTGTGATGGCAAATGGCCGAACGGCTGATGCGCCCGGTGGTGGCAGATGGCCGATGCATCAGTGCTGATGACGACGGACGCCTGATGTGCAGGAGACTGACTCCAAATTAGATCAGAAATCGCCTGAAAACCCATCATGCCGCCTGCACCTTTCCATCATCGTCATATGCTGGTCTGCTGTCCGATCCTTGTATGCACGTTCCCGTTAATCACGCGGCCAGTGGTCCGATCCCTTCCTTCTCTCGTAATTGAAAATTGCCTCTTTTGCTCCTTAATTATTGCTCCTTAATTATTGCCGTGGGATTGATTGTTGCCTAGGGGAGAAGAAAAATCTGCCGCTACGCAAGGAAAGCCAGAGAGGTGGGAGTGAACCGCCTAACGCATGCACGGGAACTACGAGAAAAATCGCAAGCGTGATTTCCTCCCAAAAAAGTTTCCTAAAACCAACGATCGCAGCAGGGGCCTGACAACGGTGAGGCGAAGATTTTGTCGCACCAAACCGATGTCTCCTCTTTAGTCTTTTTAGTTGTGAGAGATTTCCTAAAAACTCGTGCCAAGCCCCCTTTTTACTGTATAACTTGAAAAGACGTTAGGTTAAAAGGCTTTTTTTTGTATATCTAGATTCTAAATACTTGGAGAGTGGATTGTGTATGCAATATAATTAGCATTCTTGTGGATAAATTTATTTTGGAGCGGTTTCACATATATTTTATTTTAGGCCCTATTTAGATTTTATAAACTAGTAACTAGTTTATTAACAAATAGTCTATATAAAGATCTAAATAGGTGAACAAGTGGATGAATTAATGACTAATCTAAAACCCAACTAGTTATTAGTTCATAATTAGTCCACAAAACCTAACTATTTAAACAAGTTATTATTTTATTGAATCCAAACAGACCCTTAAACAAGTGGAGATGTATATGACCAAATTGGCACACGAAGAAACAATGGTCTGGATTTACAACTGCTCGTACCTCTAGAGAGGAGCTTATGACCCAATAATAGTAACGGTTATAATAAATTTGGCGTTATTTTCCCTATTATCGAGCTATCAAATTTTACCCATTGAGGCTAGCTAAGAAAGGAAATGCCTAAATAATACTTGCTCCGTAATTAGGCTGGATCATTTTGTTTGCTCTAGACTCGTGGATCCTCCTAATGTTCCTGATGTTGCAATTTTTTCCTTAATTTTCTTGCTTCATCAACAGCAAAATACTTCTCTGGAGTTTCAGGCTACCAAGTGAAATCTGGGGTTTGTGTTGGTGCGCTGTCAAGATTGGCAAATCTCCCAACAAGAGCAAATCTGAAGGTATTCAAGAAGATGATGTTAGATGCCGACCTGTACTAGAAGACGATGGGGAGAAAGAAGTGTGATGGTTGCAGTTCACATCGAGGAGCAAAGGAATCAAAGGAACATCTCAAGTTGATCAGGACAATCTGCTTGATGTTTTTGGCGTCAGAGGTACATAATACTAACTTGGATCGTGAACTAATAAAGGAGGCATTTCTAAGAAAAAGAGCATGTCCGACATAGCACCATCGCCGGGTTCATCATCATCGAGCGACGGAAATGGAAATGACAACAATTCCAAGGCTCCTCCACCCCGTGGTTCAAGTTCAAGCTCATCCCCTACATCGAGCAATGGCTGGTCTAGCCCACCTCCATCTCCGAGCTCATCAGGAGGCTCAAGATCAACGCCACCATCAGATTCGCAAGATTCATCGTCCTCTAGCCCTCCACCCACAGGAAGCCCTCCGCCATCACGATCATCATCACCGCCCTCACAACCGTCACCAAGCCCACCACCTTCGCCATCTTCTTGGAGTGGTGGCGATTCAAAGTCTTCACCACCACCATCTCCACCTTCAGCATCTTCACCACCCCCGAACAGGTCATGGTCGCCTCCGCAACGGTCAGAAGGCTCGTCACCTTCGCCCCCACGGCCTCCGTCTTCGTCCTCTAATCAGGCCCCTCCCACACCATCAGGCGGGCCGCCATCGTCGTCGAGAGAATCTACTCCTCAGTCGCAACCACATCAGAGCAATGCTGACCAATCAAATTCCCAGCCTTCGAATTCTCCACGTAGTCCAACACCTTCTTCTTCTTCTTCGTCTTCTGCAACGCCTGGACGGCCGATGAACCAATCTGTGGTCATAATTCCTGTCCCTGTGTCGTCCAATAATAGCACGCCGGGAGCACTGCCACCACCCGGCGGGGTAGTGTCCACCGCGCCTGGTGCCATCGTGATGTCTAATAACAGCGTCCCGGGTTCTGCATCCTCATCCCAAATAGCCAGTGGTGATGGGAACACATCAACAGGAGTAGGCGGTGGCCATGTTGCTGCAGCCATTGCCGGTGCAGCGATCACGGGCTTGCTGTTTGCTGTGCTTGCTGTTTTCTTGGTTTCCAAGAGGAGGAGGAAGAAGAAGAAAACGGGCGGACTAGTTTATCACAACGGTAACCATCCATCCACATATGCTGAGCTCGATCATCATCTTCATCATATTTACTACTGTAGTTCACTTTGTAACGATGCATGCAAGATTAATAATTGCAAATAATGCCCGGCTTGCATGCATACGGCAACTATAACTTGGCGTCAGGTCAGCTGGTGGGCTCCAACCCGTCGGACACGCAGCCGCCGCCGGGCGCATCGGCGGACTTCGGTGGCGGAGGGTACTACCAGTCAGGTAGCATGGAGCCGCCGGGTTCCAAGTCGTCCTTCAGCTATGAGGAGCTGACGAGTATCACCAGCAACTTCTCCCGCGACAACGTGATCGGCGAGGGCGGGTTCGGGTGCGTCTACAAGGGCTGGCTCGCCGACGGCAAGTGCGTTGCCGTGAAGCAGCTCAAGGCCGGCAGCGGGCAGGGCGAGCGCGAGTTCCAGGCGGAGGTGGACATCATCAGCCGCGTGCACCACCGCCACCTCGTCTCCCTCGTCGGCTATTGCGTCGCGCAGCACCACCGCATGCTCATCTACGAGTTCGTGCCCAATGGCACCCTAGAGCACCATCTCCACGGTACTACTAGTACCAGTGTACACACAAATCTCGATCCAAGAGGTTATATGTATGTACGTTCTAATGCAAAATTGCAAGTCCATGGCATATCTGTTTGCTGTAGGTCGTGGCGTAGCGGTGATGGACTGGCCGACGAGGCTTAAGATTGCCATCGGCGCGGCCAAGGGATTGGCGTACCTGCATGAAGATTGTATGTTCATTCTCTTGCAGCGAGTTAACAATCGATAGATACTAATGATGACAGCATGCACTTGACATCGCCGGCCGTGTGCGGCAACAAATAATCCAATATTATTGGTTTCATTGATGCACAGGAATAATGCTCATTTTCTGCTTCCTGATGGATGCTGTACTTAATTTCCAGGTCAGCCAAGGATCATCCACAGGGATATAAAGTCCGCCAACATCCTGCTTGATTATTCGTTCGAAGCACAGGCATGACTGACTGGCGAGGATGCTATTCATATATACCAATCACGTTATTAAGTATAGAATATTATCTGCTGCTTCTGATATATGTGGTGCAGGTTGCAGATTTCGGGCTGGCCAAGCTCTCCAACGACACGAACACGCATGTGTCCACTCGCATCATGGGCACGTTTGGGTGCGTCCACGTTTGATTTGCCCAATATTCTCCAATATTCTATTCAAGTATACATGCATGGAAACCAATGCAAACCTGCTTACTCCATTTGATACGTGCTTTGACTACACCGAGAATGAAATGCAATGCAATGCACGCAACGCAGGTACCTTGCTCCCGAGTACGCGTCGAGCGGAAAGCTGACGGACCGGTCCGACGTGTTCTCCTTCGGCGTCGTGCTGCTGGAGCTCATCACCGGACGGAAGCCGGTCGACCAGACGCGCCAGATGGGGGAGGAGAGCCTCGTCGAATGGGTACGATCGACGACGACGTACAATACAATGGAACCCTTCACCGTCAGGCATCAGAGTAGTGCCTTCAACTTCTGGAGCTTTAATTCCACTGACGCTTGTTGCTTGTGCTGGTGCTGCATGGCAGGCACGACCCGTCCTCGTCGACGCCATCGAAACCGGTGATCTCGACGCAGTGGTCGACCCCCGGCTGGAAGGCGCCTACAACAGAGGCCAGATGATCGTGATGGTGGAGGCCGCGGCCGCGTGCGTCCGTCACTCGGCTCCCAAGCGACCGCGGATGGTGCAGGT
Organism: Chrysopogon serrulatus; assembly: GCA_015844335.1. NCBI lineage: Eukaryota > Viridiplantae > Streptophyta > Magnoliopsida > Poales > Poaceae > Chrysopogon > Chrysopogon serrulatus. Next base: position 198,061 of record JADLZL010004644.1, read on the forward strand.
AGTAAATCTCCGATCGAAACCCCTTATGCATGCTATGTTGGTGGACGATGCATGCAGCAGTGAGAAATTAAAGAGATGTTTGCATTTTCATATGCTACATATATATCATATCATGTGATCGATCCTCATCGTCTCATCAGGTGATGAGGGTGCTGGACGACGAAGGGAGCATGTCGGACCTAAGCAACGGGGTCAAGGTGGGGCAGAGCCGGAATTTCGACTCCGGCCAGAAGGCGGCCGCTATCCAGCAGCTCCGCGCCACCGCCTTTGCCTCGGAGGAGTACACCGGGGAGTTTGAGCAGTCCGGGGAGTAGAGTAGCGCGGTGCTTACTCTGAGTCTGAGGCGCAACTGAAACCGGAGATTGGGGTGACAGTCCGGACAGGCTAATCCATGACTTTGTTGTAGTAGTGGAAAACAGGGGAATCTGGCTATGTCCTACTGAGCTGAAACTTTATATATTTCCCCCGCTATATTAGGAGGCATATAGTATTGCTCTGTAGACTACAGTAATAGGAAACAGGTTTATTCAAGAACATACCTAAAAATGAGTCGCACATGGACTTTTATAAAGAAATGTTTTTTAGTACTTTTCTTGCCTCCCATGTTGCTCTCACAAGAGACTGACATGGGTGGCAGCCCCCCGCCCACAGCCCCAGCTTGCAGCTCGCCATCACCGGAGGTGGTGCTGGAGACTCGGTGGACACACGAATGGTGGTGGCTAGGCCTTTTCTCAGCAATCCCTCTAGCGCACAAGGTGGCTAGAGTGTTGGTGACCTAATTGGAGGTTGTTAGGTTCTGCGGCGATTGAGCCTCTCTAGGGCTGAGGGCTCCTAAGACCTAGTACATCGAAGCACTGAAGTCATTCGACTGGCTTGTCATTAAGTACATCGAGTGCTACTATCGGTGATATGTACCTAGGGTACCTCATAGTCTAGATATTAGTCCATAACCAAGGTGGGCTGAAGTTGATAAAGGCGATGCCCACACAAACTAGGGTGCATCATATCAGACATGGTGGACAAACATCTTAGCATAAGGCGCGCTTGGACGTCGACTTCTATGAGATACCATAGTTGATCAATTATGATTTGCTTGTAACCGATTAGGAAACTTATCTGTAAATTGATCGTTATATGCATGAAACCTTACCTCATAGACTATATAAGGTGGGGTAGGGAGCCCCCGGAAATGTAGCTTACAACTTTCTAGGCTACAATTGCATAGCATATTGGATAAAGAAATCTACTCTAGACAAGACACAGAGTACCATGTATCTGAACTAGCATAAATCTATGTTTTGTTGCTACCTTTCTGATTCTCTATGTGTAATGTATATTGCGATCTCCATTGTTGGGTAGAAACCGTGACAATGGTCAACGTTTTTAAAAGCTTTTTTTTGAATCTGATATGCACATTAGATAAATATTTAGACATGGTTGAGTTTTGCATGATCTGACTTGGTTAAGACAACAAGTCTTCTGTGTTTTCATTTATGGCCTTTCACAACCTTTTCTTGATCTCTTAATTACAATCTTGTTGCACAAAAAGGTTGAGCAACTTTGGCCACAGGAGGTAGGTCAGCCGACCCCCACCCCCAACCCCGCAGTGGTGTCGGGCGAACAGGCTCCTTCCTCCAAATGAGCACAAATTTGACACACTTGTTTCTTACAAGTATGTTATGACCATATAAAGTTTCACACAACCCCTCCATAGTAGGTTGGGCGAACGAGCTCCTTTGGCTAAACATTGACAAATTTTACGTGCATGCTTATCTCTCCCTTCTTATCTTGTGCTCCATGTAACCAAATCAAATAAAACCCATGAAGTATACCTTTTGCTTTTCATATCATGTTTCCTTCCTAATTTAATTATAACTTTGGTGTCTCTCACCAGTAGAGTCTGGTTACTTTCACCTCACCTCTGCTAAGAGCCTATTTGGTTGAGATTCACTGCTAAAAAGTGAATAATCTAGATCTAGATTTATCATAGACCAGCTTCACCATGGATCTAAGATCTGTTGTGCAAACTATTTGACAAGCGCAGCAGCTCTAGATCCACGCAAGGGCATTTTTGTTCAAATGGCCAAAATTGCCCTTGAGTTCTAGCGTTCTCTCTATCTCGCAACCAATGGGGCCCATGCGTCACCTCTTCCTTCCTTCTCTGGTGGAAGGCCCGTCGCTTTTTTTCCTTTGGCCATGATCGAGCAGAGAAGATGAGAGGATAGAAAAGAAAAGAAATGGTACAGGGGCATAATCAGTGGCATTGGTGGGTAATTTCTCCCAATTTTATCAAACATGAGTTGATGGAGCATCCCCGAGGAGATTCACCAAAATAGTGAATCCAACCTTAGATCCACCATTGATTCATCATTTTGGTGAAGCCAAATTTAATCAATCTAGACCTGTTTGGCAAATATTTTTCATTAATCCAAGCTCCTGAATTTGAATTTGGTGAATCTGAATCTCTACTAAACATGCTCTAGCTATGAATAAAAAGTAGAGATAGCTTTATCAAAGTGTGGGATCGGACGACCTCCACAATCAGCACAAACACACTATTACGCCACATAAGGGGGATTTGCATTGGAAAAAACGTCTTCAAACAAAATCTGACGTTTATTGGCTTCAAAAAGGCATCAGGCAATGCCCCCATTTGTACAAAATTGACCAAGCAATATATTCGCTTCTCTTGATGCAAAGATTGGTCACACATCACTAGCTAGGGCTAGATCGCCCAAGTCGGCAGGTTCACAAGCAAACCAACAAAGATAACCAATTGCGCTCTTGTGGAGAAGACCGACTAGTTTCTGGACAAACTAGCAAAGGCGAACCAATCATGTTTGCGTGATAAAGAATGGCTAGTTTTCGAGCAAGCTAGCAAATGAGTCATCGAAGCTCTCGTCTAGGAGAGACCCCGTTGGGGCAAGGATGAGGATAGGGCATGTATGGTTGGAAAAAAAAATTAGAAAAAAGGATATTTAAGTGTACGTTAAAAGGTTGATTGTGTGTTGAATACCTCAATCAGCCATGTGTACCCTTATTTTGTAGAGTAAAGGTGGTCTTATCTGGTTAGAAAACCAATGTGCTACTATTATTGTGTCGTTTTATCAGGTTTTTTTTTTAGATTAGGCCGAAACTATCACGAGCCTATTTAAATTGGCGTGGGCCCAATTTAAGTCAACATCTTCAATGTGCTAATAGTTCCTATCTGCTCAAAGGGATGAACCGACGAATGCTGCCAGGCTCTTCTATCGCCTTTTCATATCACTAGTTCAACCAAATCGTGCACAATTTTTTGATGTACCTGATAGCAAGCAGCTCAAAGGCAGATAAAATGTCCATGCAGACAGCTCAGGGTTGCCCCCAAAAAGCCACTAAATGCCTACAATATCTTACCCAAATACAACTAATATTACTATTAGATGGAAAAATCATATTTGACAACTACTCCCTCCGATCTATTTTATCTGACATAAGTTAGAACAAAACGGTCTCCTAAACTATTCTTACCCATTTGCTTTATATTATATTATTTACAATTATAAAATTATAATCACTGAAAATATAATTCCTTACAAATGTAATCATATAAAGTTTATATTATAATAGTTAAAAAGAATCAATTTAATTATGGTCAAAGTTTTTAAATTTTGAATCTTAATATGCGTGTGTGCCAGCTAAAATATGTAGATAGTAGGTAACAACTCATCTACAACTCATGTATATAGCTTGTGGGCATATGGAGTTAATTTTTTTTTTTTATTAGATGAGTTGTGGTAACAACTCATCTACAACTTCATCAGCTTTTGTCTGTTGTATTGCTTCAAGTAGATCTGTGGGTTAAGTTTTCGATAGTGGTCAAATTGACATCTTGATGGTAGTACGGAAATCACATATTTCTTTTCTACTTATCATATTTATCGTGCACTTTTGATGTCAAAATCTAGTTGAGTTTTTGATATTTGAATGTTCATGAATCATTCTTGTGATTTCGCTCATCATCATCATCATCCCCTCTAGAACGTCTCTCAAAATGTAAGAACTGGAATCTTGCGCGATGCTGTTTAATGATGGGCGTGACAGGCTTTTCTTTTTGGTTGGATCATTTGTACTATGATTCCTAGAAAACACTTATATCTTGGGATAAATAAATGGAATTATGAATCATAGCGTCACTAATATGGCTTAATTTACAAGAGTTGTTTTTCTTTCTTCATTAATTAACTATTCAATTAATATAAAAATCATTTGTGATACTCATTTAATATGTGTGATACAATACACATAATCACTAGCCTTCAGCAAACCAACACTTTTTAACTGAAGTGGACCCCATCTGACACTGTCCTTTTGGCGTGGCATGGCTAACACGTCAGGTGAGAGAGAGAAACGCGTTGGCTTGATATAGAGGACGGCAACTGGCAGCAGTGCACACAGCACGTAGAGCACGCAGCGGGCTCGCACGCACTGGTAACGTCCCTCCACCCTTCTCTCTTTCCCTTCCTTTCCGATCTCCGATCTCCGGTAATCCATCCATCGTTTGCTGCTTGAACCTTCAATCCATCGCCCCTTGAAGGAGAAGCAGTCGGTCTTCACACTCTCAGCGGTTGGAGAAGGATGGATCGGCAATCAAGCAGCCTCGGGATGGAGGGACCGTTCCGATTCATGCCGGACGAAGTGAAGGAGATGGAGGAACGCCTGTTGCCGGTCACCAATCGCAGGCCCGACCACATCATCATCGACGAGCTCGCTGTAAAATTTAACAACTTCCGCGGCCGTGCTGGCATGATTCCCATCAAGCCAAAGCAGGTACTTGGCTCTGTGCATTGATGTTGTTCCAGATTATTTCAAATTCCTCCTCCCATGAACCTTTTCTCATTCTGATATGGGGATATCATTCTGGGCTGGGGAACTCAACTCATGCAGGTGCTCAACTGGTTTTATAACAATCGTAACAAGCCTTACACCAAGATAGACAGGGAAGCACATGCTCCGGTGAGGACAAGGCAGATTGGGGCAAACCATCAGCAAGCTCGAGGCTCCTCCATCAGCAAGCTGAAGCCAACGCAAGGAAGATCTTCCTCAGGTGATGGATGTTACTTGTGACTATGATCACTGATGCTTCTTTGCGTGGATCTGTGTGCTAGCCGCTGGTTTTTATTAGGAAGACAATAATAACGAACACCTCGGTGAGCGAGTGATCAAATCTGTGCACTGAGTTATGATTTATTATGCTCCTTGGCTTGATCTATATATGTAACTCAGAGTCATGGAATTGATAGTGAGCCCTAAATGCTGCATTATTTATTTCATCTGACGTAGAATGTTTGTTTCCATTTCATGCTAAAGAGCTATAATGAACTGTAGAAGGCCGTGCAGTCTTTTAGTTTCACCATACTGCGCATCATTGTTCCCTTACGGTACCATGTGTCTGGTTTGTGGAGTGACTCCATGTTTTTTTTTAGAAAAGGGAATATATTAATTTTCCAGCTTCTACATCGACTAATGCATATGGCTGTTCCTTATTACAAACAAGAAAAAGACTCCATGTTTTTTGTTTTATGATGTGATGCATCATTACACCTGTTGATGGATATCCACAATCCATATTCATATCCTTACCCACCTTATTTGGCTAGGGTATGGGTAATTTTTTTTATCCAATACAAATGGGTAGGGGAGGATATGGGGAGAGTGGATTATCCACGGATAGGCCTATTAGCTCAATTAATCATTTATTGCCAAAAGGTGCTAGATTAGTTGGTCTAGTCACTTCGGCGACACTTCTCAGGTCCTGAGTTCGAATCCCAATTGGAGCGAATTTCAGACTGACTTATTAACTGTAGGGGTCTCCCTTACAGTTCTTTCATCAAAAAATTAATCATTTATTAGGATATAATGGGTACATCGAGTAATATAAAGTATGCATGACCCAAATGTTGATTTTACTGTAATATTTTGCACAAAATTGCCACCTGTTATGATAAGTCATCTCCAACTAATTTCAGTCAACTTTTGTGAAAATTTTAAGGTGTGCATGCGAGGTTTTTAATTTTAAGGTCTAGCTTTTAACTTGTGGTCCACATTTAAATCTAGTTTCACCAATCTTTTATAATCCCGATGTCATAGTGACTCATCTCAAAAAAGTTTCAGTTAGTTTTGCTCAAACTTTTAATTGTGAACACGAGGTTTTTTAATCTTAAGGTCTGGGTTTTTCATGGGTACCACATATAGATCTAATATTGATAATTTGCAGAAAGTTGCATACTTTTATAATTAGTTCAAGTTTCAATTAATTTCAGTAAAATTTTAAGGTGTGAACATGAGATTTTCAATTTAGGTATCCAACTTTAATTTGGAGCCCATGTGTATATATAACAAGTATAATGCTAAATATTAATAGAAACTAGTAGTTCAACTCAAAATATTGATTATAGGTAAAATTGGTTATTATCCGATGGGTATGGGTAAGATTATGGAGGGTGAAAAATAAATAATGATCATATGGATTGGATATGAAGCATGGATTTGTGCATACTCTCCCAATGACAGGTTTATACATTATGAGTTCATCCCATGAATTTTGGTAAAATCAACTCATTCCTCATACATATAGTAATTATTAGCTTATGAGGAATGAGATGTTGATGGATCAACTCAATGCATTCCACAAACCAAAAATAAAAGTGAGTAGTAAGAAGATGAACTACTTCATTCCTCAAACCAAACACGCACTTGCCAAATGAATGTGCTGCATCATTTAGGGCCTGTGAATTTGTTTGCTGCCCATGTTTACATGCCTCGTAACTTCGAGGCAGTCTTATTTTATTGGGATATTGCCATGTTTTGAGTTTATTCTTGCTACCGATCGATATATATGACAAAACATGACAATTGTCTCTTGGGTAGTTTTATTCATTAGGATATTACTATGTTATGATTTTATTCTTGTAACTAATATGCATCAAATATTCATGACAATTGTCTATCATGTATTTTTCATCTGCTCATTGTTATTAGCATTATTTGAAATCAGGGAATAATTATGTCGATGTATATCACACCAAGTATGAAGCTAAGTCAGCTAGAGATGGCTCTTGGTATGGAGACTCTTACACCTGGCCTTCTTATTTTGCTTTTTGTTGGCATATATATTACAAGGTTTTCATGTTTCAACAAACTCATACTTAAAACTTTTGTAAGTCCTTATATATCTTATACTCCCTCTGTCCTAAAATAAATACACTTCAAGAACTTTGGTGAGAAGATTAATGCTAGTGAGAATTTACATATATACTCCTATAAATATGTAATCATTATACTTCGAGAAGGGAGAAAGTAGAAAAAGAAAATTAGAGTTAGATTTTATTATGAACATAGCTGATATTCCAAATGATGGCGTCTTGGCCTAACAGATTTTTTTCCAACGGTTTGGAGGAAGCGCAAAAGTGTTAAATGCATGCAACTTGATCATTTGTATAAAGTGCCTTTTTTCTTTTTCAATGGTTTAGAGGAAATTTTATCATAAGTGAAGGGATTGGAAAACACTATAAAGTGCTTGCCTGAAACTTGATCTTTTGTATAAAGTGCGCCCTGCCCTTCGTCATTGAAACCAGTCATTTGTATAAATGTATACTCCCTCTATAATGGAAAAGGAAGTCGTTTTGGACAAGGTTTGGGTCAAACATTTAAGTTGTTGAGTTTGAAAATATGAAAATCATATGAATAGATTTGTCTTGAAAAATACTTTCATAAAGTATAAATATATCACTTTATGATGAGTATTTTTATAAAAATATAAAGTTAAAGTTATATTTTGGAGACCGTGTCAATGTCCTAAACGACTTATCTTTACCAACATGGAGGGATTATATATATAAAGTTTTATATATATTTTAAAATTTTTATTCTTCATATGTGCATGGTTAATATTGCAGGTACAATGTCCAAGACTTCATGGCTCAAAAGTTTTGTGAATCAGGTGATATGGTAAGAACATCAAACTTTGATGATGTTGATAAAAACTAAGGCACCCATTAGTTATTTGTGCAGTCAGCATCGATAATTTGTTAGTCATAATAGTGTACATATGATTTAATTCTCATTGTATGTATAGGGAGAAACTTTGAGGCTAATAAAGGCAGTAAGTTAGTCTGTAATATAGCCATATAGGTTGCTTTGTCACTCATGTTACACTCAGATAGGTTACTATTATGGACTCCTAGCTAGGTGGAGGTCTCAGTGAGGGGCCATATGTACTTTATATATTAATTTTTTTAGGCAGAAGAATTTTTTAGACAAAAGGCAAAGCCTAGCTTATATTGAATCCCTAGAATAGATCCTGCTAGCCAGCTTACAGTAGCACATTATAGACCTGCTTTACAGGCCAGCCAAACCCAACTTACAGGAGCACATAACGTACGGACCTTTACAGGCCAGCCAAAACCAACACATAAAATAAACCCCAAGTCAACTAAGAGTGACTACCATCAGAACAAAAGCGTTTGCCTTAAAAAAACTAGAAAAAGAAAGAACAGCAGACATCAACTAGGCGCACGACACCACCGCGCTAGACAATCCATCAGCTTCTTCACCCAACTTTCCTTCTTGACTCCTTTCGTCTCTACCTTGATCTGAAAAATCTCAGATAGCTAGGTAGAGGATATAAAGAAGATTTGAAGATGTGATTTATTATTTAAGTTTCTATCCGAGTATATATTTTTGACAAAAGAAATCAGTTTTCTTGTATTGCATTGCTAGTTGATGTCCTCTAGTTTCTAAAGTCGGCCCATCATGCCACACTACTTTAACTTCCCTATTAAGGTTTGTTTGGTTGCACATAAATACACTTCAATCCATATGTTTTGCGAGGGACTGTGATGAGATTTAACTTCAATTTCACCTCAATCCCTTCTAAACCACATCAATTAGGGTGTATTTGTGTGTAGCTAAATAAGGTCTTATAAAATACTTGCTAATAATTATCTGCTTCTATATAGTTAACCATCCCTACCATATAAAAAATACTTTGGCACTGAAGAGTGAGCCAACAAATAAAAGAGGGTAACCAAGGCCTTAAAACAAGACAAAGAAAGGCAATAAAGGAGAAACCCTGAGAAGGGCTGTAAAACTATTCTAGAGATGCTATACAAGGCAAAAACTCAAGGCGCTTGACATCACTGAATCTATGTGGCTCAACACTCTATGCTAAGCTTATAGCTAAGATTTAAGGTTGGTCATACGGTGTACAACTGTCTCATCCTTATAAAAAGCTAATCTCCACTACCATCTCCCATGAAATGCTTCTATGTGTGCAATACCATGATGTTTCAACAATACCATAATCCTTGGTTGGACCCTCTATAGAACCAAGTGTATTATGTAGATCTAAAAGAATTCAAATTGTTATGCTATATACTCAAGATAAATCTGACACCACCTTACTTTAAGTTCTATACATAAACTTGCACACATATATATTCATTAGCCATGTGCTTTCAAATTAGAAGATCATATGCAATTAATTTATATTTGTTTAAAAATGCTTGTTTACTTTCCTAGACATGCTAGAATTATTTTTCTTAAATGTTCCCTATCTATGTTGTTTCTTCTATCATAATATGTTGTTCTTACTATGTGTGCTATTTTTTCCTTGCCTTATTCATCAGAAAACTATTGGTTCATTGTTCTGGATTTGGAGTAGAGGAAGTTGAATGGATCAATGCTCGTACATGTTTGCGGCAACGCTCTGTTCCATACAAGGCCACAGAATGTGCAAATGTTCATATTTGGGACCCTGTTCTTTGTTATAAGGTATTATAATATTGAATCCCTTTTGCTGCAACCTCAATTAGTGTACAACATCTACATTCAAACAAGATGAAAAATAGTTAGTAATGCTCTATCTATCCCTAGGATTGTGTATTCAGTATTATATATACTAGGTATGCCTATATCAAAAATGATTTTCAAATTAAAGTTATTAGATTCTTTTATACACTACAATATTTTAAACTATACTCCTTCATTAAATAGGTTTAACTTTTTATTTTATGCTACATCAAAATTAATTAATTAAGTTTTGTCTAAGATTATAGAAAAGAAATTAAATACAACACTAGGAAATAAATGCAATATTAAGACATATTTAACTATGGTTTTAATGAAACTAGTTTAATGCCATAGTTGTAGCTATACACATTTTATGTAGATTTGTGAAGAAATAGAGAAATTCACTGAATCTATCATATTTTGGAGTAGAGGGGAGCATCTTCATAGATCTTATTTGTTATGAACTATCTTGTTATGAACTATTAGATCTTCCAACATTTCTGTTTATAACTATTAAAGGTTCATTATGGGCGATATCATGGGGTGGGGATGCCATTGGAGAGAAGTGCGAATAAATGAGATACCATGGAAAATAATAAGCTAGAGTGAGACTAGATATGAGTTGTGTTAGTATTTCTTAATACAGTACCACCTATACTAGATTATTGAGTTCCCTAAAAAGCTATAAACAATTTTTAAAAATAAACATACAAACATATGAAACAATAAACTAGAGTACTGAATATATACATAAGTCACAACAATATTAAAATATAACTTTTTGAATGTTACAGTCCATCATAACATATTTGAATAAGGACTTTTGTTTACAATTGGTTATGTTTGTGTAACACTTTGAAAGAATCAATAACATAGAAATAATTTAGTTGTCTTCATATTTTCTAGTTCCATAATTCTATCTCTTACACCTTGGTAGTGTTGTCCCTTGTGAATATATATACTTCTATTCTAAACATTCAGGTAAGTGAACAGAGTGGTCTCTATTTTGATGCTGAAGTGCATGCTATTGAAAGGAAAACACATGATTCAGGAGAAGAATGTGATTGCAAAATCCTTGTTCTTTATGTGCATGATAATTCTGAGGTACTTCTAATTTCCATTCACTATCTATAGTATAGTTATTTTAGTAATTTCTATGTTTTTATCTTGTGTTTCTTATACCCATGATTATTCTGATAACTCCTCGGTGTATAATAATGTCTATGCATTGAAACTATATAATTGTAGTAGATGCACATGCTAACATGCTTTATATCAATTTTCTATTACTTATTGCTCCTTCTTATTTTCTTTAAACTTTAGATGTGCTATAACTATTGACCCATCTAGGAACAATCCATATACTTAAGTAAACTGCACTATATGTCCTTAAGTTGGTACAACTATTTTTGGAAATATAATTTAGATTCTTCAACTGGAAAAAAACATTTTGCTCATTAATGTCCACATGTTTAAGGAGCACATGTGAATTAGGTTAGCTACATTGAATCTTCATGCTTTAATGTGAACTATAATTTAATGTATTGTATTGCTAATTTCATAAATTATGCACCTTTTACATTTAGTGAACCGTAAGCTAGACTGCAGCCTTAAGCTTTTATATTTTTCTTTGCTTGACACTAGATTTTCATTTAATTTTGTAGGATATTGTTTCACTGACGAAGTTATGTCGTCGATATGTTGAAGCCGACTACAAACCTCAAACTTCATATGATATCAATAGGAAATAAATAGCTTAGTAGCTCAAGAAAAAATTTGTAGTATCATTTTGATGACATGTTTAATATCAAACCTTTTTAGAACAATGTATGCTTTGTTTATTACAATGTATTTTGGTGGCTCATAAGCATGGTTGTAGAATGGAAACTCATATTAATTGTGTGAAGATGTGTAAGACTTCAGGACAAGGAAATACTTGTGTTTGTGAAGTTGATCAGAGTCACACTACAAGAGAAATGGCCATTTGTAGGGGTACAAATTTTATCACTACTATGCAAACATTTTTTAGGACCAGTAAAAAATAGTTATGTGAGGTGATTTTCAAAACCTCTACTACATCATCGATGGTAAAGGTCTAGTCTTTGTCAGTATTATTGTCATAAATGCTACATGGGATTCCTTGAGTCACTCATGTAGTGAATAATGTCATTTACTTGGCAAAGTAACGATGTGTACAAGGTTATTACTCAAACAATGCAATAAAAAACTAGATATTTGTACTTTTTTGCAAGTGAAAATCACAGTGAGGACATTAATGATCTAGACATCATAAATAAGAAACACCAACCATAATTTTTACACTGTAGTTTTAATAAGATAATAAAAGGATGCATCACAAATGAGTTCACAAGGCAAATAAGTAGTTAACAATATAAAGCACGGTAGCACAACCACCACCATGAATCAACAGCCAGCCATGACTGTGATAGATCAAATCAAATGTGGTGAAAAAAAAATATCACATTACATGGCCTAAACTGGGAGTAAATTTTTTTTTTGAGTCATGTATTTCATTTAGGATGTGTCATATTTTCTTTGACTGTTTACTATATTTTTTCAAGTAGAGGCAAGCTTACAACCATCCTTGTAAATATGTTTTTAGAGTGGTTGAAATATATAAGTCAACCGCCCATGGAAATAATTTTGCAGGAGTGATTAACATAACACTAGCTCTGCAAATGAATTTCTAGAGAACGGCTTATTTAAATGAACCTCTCTTGGAAATTACTTTTAATTTTTCTAAATTTTTCACTCTCAAATATCTTTACCACCAAATTTTACATTATTATGATCACTATTTTACCATTTTAAAGTCATCATGCACAATATAATGTTTAGTAAATATTCTACATGCATGAAAATAGAAGTATTAAAACCTTGGTTAAACTATATTTTCATGCATGTAAATCAGATACATCTCATGCCTCCATCCTTCCTGTTTGCAACTCGCAAGCACCGTAGATAAAGCCCATCACACAAACCCTAACCCTATGTCTCCAATAGTATGCGACAGCGATGGCGAGTGGGGGCAGAGGGAGAGGCATACAACACAGCGGCATGAGTCAGCACTGTGGGCGGGGAGCGATGCTGGACCTGCGGGAGGGGAAGCGACACAGTGTGACACGGTGCGGAGAGTGCGAGAAGGAGATGCGATGAGCGACGAGTGAGGAGCAATGGCAAGAACAAGCAGAGTGACACGAACTCGAGTACAAAGCGATGAAAGTTAGGTATTGCTTAGTTGGTGGGATTGGATTGACTCAATGGAATATCCCACCTTATACTGCTATTTGGTTCAGGGGGCAGGATGAAGACAAGACCATCCCGCCAGGGAATATGCTCTTCAGATATCGTGACTCTCGTCTCTATTGTTTTGACGAACAGAATCATCCTCGGTCGGACGAGCCTCCACGAGTGTATGACAAGGCATGCTCAAGGCACAGCTGTGGGGCTACCTACTCCAGCGCTCTCATCCCTTAGCTCCGATGCGTGGCCATGAGGCCTCAGCTCCGACACGGCCAGGAAAGCGAGCTCCTCCCGAGGTCCGGCGCGTAGCCAGGCAACAAAGCTCCGCCCTAGGCTACCGACCACCGGTGCTGTGGAGTGTTACGTCTTTGGACGGGTGACGCAACAAGCGCCAGGGGTGGGAAGGACAAAAAGAGAAGCTCGAGTGATGGGCTTTCTCTTTGGGCATTGGGCCTTACAAGCCTATATCGACGGATTGAATAAATCTTGCCCGCGTCGGCAAGCGATCGGGTGATCGAACCCGTGTAACCGCATATTCTCCAAACTGAATTCTTCTTCCGCTCCTTGCTACTCGCTTCTCGTCTACTTCTTCCTCAATTCCCCAATCTGTATCAGACTTATTCGAGATTCGATCAATATAGCTACCAGATTACCCGGGTTCGTGACATTTGGTATCAGAGCCTAGGCACCACCTTATGGGGGGTGGGATGTCAAGGGCACCACCTTATGGGGGGTGGGATGTCGGGGCACCTCGGGTTTAGTACCACCTTGCCAAGGCTAGGGGGCCATGACCACCTTATAAGGGAGAGCATCCCTCTCCCATCATGGCTTTTGGGAGGAATTGGGCCTCTTGCCTTATAAGTGGGCCATGAGCGCATGAACGTCCGAACCTATGGGAGGTGGAGTGTTGGACTGGGCCCGAGGTTGCTAACAAATGGTATCGAGCTTGACCGATTCTGTGGAGTTCGTCGGTTTTTTTGGATTCTTTGTTGATTTCTTTGAGTTTGAACCGAATTGAATTCTCATTTGTTCTTACACTGGATCGCGGTTGTAATCCCCCGACAATTTGGTTGATCGTCGTTCGTCGCCCTTGGGTGCCGGATTGATGATTCCATAGGTCCGTGCCGAGGTTAACCGGGTCGGTAGAGACACGAAATTCGAATTCGGGCGTGGCGAGCGATCTGGCGCCGAGGATTTCTCAGTTCCAGCGTCAGATGGCGACCTCCATTGAAGGGGTGGACTCCAAGGTGGACAAGTTGGCGACGCAGTTGGAGAGCTTTCAGGCGATGATGGGGGAGATGATGGACAAGCTCAACGGCATCGAGACCTGGCGCGGTGATGCAGACAAGTCGTTCGGGGCGTTGCTTCAACGGGCGTCCAATACCTCCATCGATGTGGGACTGGTGGTGGCGCGATTGGAGAGGTTGGAGACACTCCCGGTGCAGCAGCCGACCTCGTCGCCCTCGGCACCGCAGCAGCCGCCCCAAGCTCAGGTTCCACCCATCTCATGGGACCTGAACAAGGCTCCAGATCCCTCGGCGCGCCCATCTGCGTCGAGCGGGGAGCGGCCCAACGGGCACCGCGACGATGGCGGGGGGATCCTCAGACCCTGCCCGCCACCATCATATCAGGGTATGTTGCCGATTCCACCTTATTCCTTGCAATCTCCGTTTGGCAGAGATGATTCTACTGTTTCGTTTCCACGTTCTGCTCCATCTCCGAAACTTGATTTTCCCAAGTTTTCGGGGGATAATCCTCGGCTCTGGTGTGACCAATGTGAAATGTATTTCGAGGTATATGCGGTGCATCCTTCGCTGAAGACCCGATTCGCAGCACTCAACTTCAGAGGACAAGCTGCAACATGGCTTCAGACGGTGGAACGCAAGGGGCGAGTTCGAGAATGGTCTCAGTTGTGTCAATTGGTCTTTGACAAGTATGACAAGGATCAGTATCCCTTGATGTTGAGGCAGTTTGACACTCTCAAGCAAGTGGGTTCAGTCTCAGATTATCAGCAGCGCTTTGAGGAGTTGGCGCATGGTATTGTACTCTATAATCCTGGTTTTGATGAGACTTACATGGTCACACGATTCCTAGGTGGACTCAAAGAGGAGATTCGGGGACCCATCGCATTGCATCGGCCGAAAGATGTAGACACGGCCAGTGCACTAGCCTTGCTACAAGAAGAGGAATTGGAGAATTCCAAGCGTAAGCCCAGTTACAAGGATCAGGGTAGAACACCTTTCAAAGCAATCAGTTCAGCTGACAAGGGAAAGGCCCAGGATACTGACAAGGGCAAGGGCAAGCTGAATGAAGGCAAGTTTGGGTCTCTAAGAGAGTGGAGAAAGGAAAATGGATTGTGCTTCAAATGTGGTGAGAAATGGGGGCCTGGTCATAAATGCCCAACTCATGTTCCAATCCATGTAGTGGAAGAACTGATTGATGCTTTGGAAGAAGAGGAGTTAACTGAAAGCACTCCATTGGAGGAATCCGGAGACTCTGATGCCATCATGGCAATTGGCAAGGAGATTACTCAAGCACCGACAAGGAGAAGAACTATGAGGTTGTGTGGAAGAGTGGGCAAGCTGCAGCTCCTTATTCTGGTGGATTCAGGGAGTGTGGGCTCATTTATCAGTTCTGCATTGGCTATAAGGCTATCTGAGCAGTTACAATCTTGTCCAGAGGCTCAGTTTATCACTGCTGATGGATCTCCTATGGTCTGTTCGAAAAGAATTCCCAATCTGAATTGGTCTGTCCAGGGACATTCATTCTCTACTGATGTGGGAGTTCTGCCATTGAAATGTTATGACATGATCTTGGGGGAGGATTGGTTGGAACAGTGTAGTCCTATGTGGGTTCATTGGACGAAAAAAATAATGAGATTCGTTCATCAGGGGGAAAGAATCACTTTAAGAGGTCTTCGAGCAGAAATTCAAAGATGCCCAGCTGTGGGTGCAGCTAAACTTAAAGGATTGTTAAAAGGGGTCTTTGTGACTCCTTTGTGTTCAGTTCTTAGCTCAACAAGCTCAGTCTTCAGTTGTTGATTGCGAAGGCAGTTCAGTTGCATCATTGACACCAACTGAGATACCCAATTCTGTGCAAGAAGTGATCTCTCAATATCAGGATCTGTTCCAAGTACCTTCAGAGTTACCTCCTAGAAGGTCTTGTGATCATCAGATACCACTTATTCCAGGGGCTCAGCCTGTGAATGTGAGACCTTATAGGTACACTCCAATTCAGAAGACTGAGATTGAGAATCAGCTAGCACAGATGCTGAAGAATGGAATCATCAAGCCCAGTACTAGCCCATATGCCTCACCAGTACTGTTGGTCAGGAAGAAGGATGGGAGCTGGCGATTCTGTGTTGATTATAGACACTTGAATGCTATTACAATCAAGAACAAACACCCCTTGCCCATTGTGGATGAACTTATTGATGAATTGCATGGTGCCCAGTGGTTCTCTAAGCTGGATTTCTGTTCAGGTTACCATCAAATTTGCATTTCTGATCAGGACACCCAGAAAACAGCCTTCAAAACTCACAGTGGGTTATATGAGTTCTTAGTCATGCCTTTTGGCCTCACTAATGCACCTGCAACCTTCCAAGGAGTGATGAATACCATTTTTGCTCATTTACTCAGGAAAGGGGTACTTGTTTTCATGGATGATATCCTTGTGTATTCAGCAACTTTGGAGGAACATAGAGCCTTATTGATACAAGTGTTTGAAATCATAAGGAAGCATCAGTTCTTCATCAAATTATCTAAGTGTTCCTTTGCCCAAAATCAGATTGAGTACTTAGGGCATTGCATCTCAGCTGAAGGGGTGACTACTGAAGCTTCCAAAATTGTGGCAGTCCAGCAATGGCCAGTACCCACTACCTTGAAAGATCTCAGAGGGTTCTTGGGATTGACAGGTTACTACAGAAAATTTATCAAGGATTATGGGATGATTGCCAGGCCATTGACTAGCTTACTCAAGAAGGGAGTACCTTTTGTATGGACATCATATACTCAAGAGGCCTTCCTTCTACTGAAACAAGCTCTAGTTCAGGCTCCAGTCTTGGCCATTCCAGACTTCAATAAACAATTTGTCTTGGAAACAGATGCTTCTGATACTGGATTTGGTGCTGTTTTGATGCAACAAGGCCATCCAGTGGCATACTTGAGCAAACCTGTTTGTCAGAAAAATCAAGGGATGTCTACATATGAAAAGGAGTGCATGGCAATTGTGCTTGCTGTTGAAAAGTGGAGAGCCTACTTGCAGCATCAAGAGTTCATCATCAAAACTGATCATAGAAGCTTGTTGTTCTTGACTGAGCAAAGAATTCAAACCAAGCTGCAACACAAGGCCTTACTGAAACTCATGGACTTGAGGTTCAAAATTCAGTATAAGCAAGGTTCTGCTAATGTGGCTGCTGATGCCCTGTCCAGGTGTGTGAAAGTGGACCCTATCTGTGCTATCTCTACTTGCACACCCAGTTGGTTGGCTAACTTGAAGGAAGGATATGCTGAGGATCCAGTAGCTGTCAAGTTGTTAGAACAGCTAGCTGTTGAGCCACACAATGAGCAAGGTTTTACTTTGGTCGATGGCATCTTAAGACACAAGGGTAGAGTGTGGATTGGAAACAATGTGCTTGCCCAGCAACATGTTATACAATCTCTCCATAGCAGTGGTATTGGTGGTCACTCAGGGTTCTTAGCAACCTATCAGAGAATCAAAAGCTTATTTACTTGGCCAAAGATGAAGAAGACAGTTCAACTCTATGTTCAACAGTGTGCAGTCTGTCAGCAGGCTAAATCTGAGAGAGTCAGATTACCAGGATTACTTGAACCATTGCCAGTACCTGACCAAGCTTGGTCCACCGTAAGTCTAGACTTTGTGGAAGGATTGCCTGTGTCTCATCGATTTAATGCCATCTTGGTTGTTGTTGACAAGTTCACAAAGTATGGGCATTTCATTCCTCTTGCACATCCATTTACAGCAATTCAAGTTGCACAGTTGTATATGGACAATGTATATCGACTGCATGGGTTGCCGCAAGTCTTGATTTCTGACAGAGACAGAATCTTTACAAGCTCAGTTTGGCAACACCTGTTTAAGCTTTCTGATACACAGTTACATATGAGCTCGTCGTATCATCCACAGACAGATGGCCAAACTGAACGGTTAAATCAGTGTCTCGAAGCATTTCTTATTTGTCTTGTTCAATCTTTTTTGGAGTAAATGGTTGTCTCTAGCTGAGTTTTGGTATAATACATCATATCACTCAGCTTTGGGAAGGACTCCTTTTGAGGTATTGTATGGCCATCAACCTCGTCATTTTGGCATTGTCAATACTGATGCTTATCATCCTGCGGAGTTGGAGGAGTGGTTGACTGAGAGAAACTTGCTGCATCAAGTCATTCAGCAACAGCTACAACGAGCAAGTCATAGAATGAAACAGCAGGCTGACAAACATCGATCTGAGCGAGTGTTTGAAGAAGGGGAGCTGGTTTATCTGAAGGTTCAACCGTATATTCAGACAACAGTGGCCAACCGCTCTAATCAGAAACTTGCATACAAATACTTCGGTCCTTTCAAGATTCTTCAGAAAGTGGGGAGAGTAGCATATAAGCTGGACCTTCCTCAGTCAGCGAAGATTCACAATGTCATCCATGTATCTCAGCTCAAGAAACATGTACCACCAACAGCAGTTGTGTCTGATCAGCTTGTGGATCCGGCTTCTGTCTTAGCACCTGTGCATATCATTGGCAGTCGTATTCATAACAGTGGAATGGCTGATCAACTTGAGCTCCAGGTTCAATGGTCTGGACTTCCTAGCAGCTTGGCTACTTGGGAGGAGGCGAAAGACTTGCGCCGGCGGTTCCCTGATGCTCCAGCTTGGGGGCAAGCTGGATTTCAAGAGGTGGGCATTGTTACGTGCTGGACGGGTGACAGCAAGAAGCGCGCGGCTGGGAAGGACAAAGCAGAGAAGCTCGAGTGATGGGCTTTCTACTGGGCCGCTGGGCCTTACAAGCCTACATCGACGGATTGAATAAATACTGCCGCGTCGGCAACGACTGGGTGATCGAACCCGTGTAACCGCATATTCTCCAAACTGAATTCTTCTTCCGCTCCTTGCTACTCTGCTTCTCGTCTACTTCTTCCTCAATTCCCCAATCTGTATCAGACTTATTCGAGATTCGATCAATATAGCTACCAGATTACCCGGGTTCGTGACATGGAGCTCCGCCCCTTAGATCTGGCAAAGGCACAAGCCTGAGTCCAAGCCACTTGCCTCTGGAGAGGAGAAAGAAAATGAAAAGAAAATTAAAAAACCCTAACAATTGGATCCCATGTATCAATGGTAAAGGAAGAAGCATGAGAAGAGACTAGTATATAGATCCGACCAGTGAGTTTGATGATCCCACTTTTGATGTCTCTAAACAAACACAAAAAAATCGAACATAAAAGGATCAATCTCATTCTTTCTCAACCAAACATAAATTAAAGCCATCCCGTCACAGGAATCCACCCAAGCGTCCCACTTCACTTGTCTTCCAACTAAATGCTATTAGTGCAGCTCGAGTAGTTATTCTGGGAAGCCAAAGTTTTGAAAATAAAACCGAACTGAATTTTTTATTTTAAGAAAGGCGGAATGGCCAAATTTATCCTCGAATTATCATCGAAAGTTCAGTTTGGTCCCTGAACTACGAAAATGGCTATTCTAGACCTCAAACTTTCACAACCGGCTCAATTTCGTCCCTAAATTATGAAAACGACCATTTTCATTATCAAACTTTCACAGCCGGCTCAATTTCGTCCACAGTTCGAATTATATAGCTTCGACTTGTCATCGCTTGATCCAAGCGGAATCGGTTTTAAAGCTTTGAATCGATTTATTCTTATTCCAACTGGTTGCAACTAGTTATAACTCTTCAATACAATATTCGATGAAGTTGATTTTTTAATAAAAATTATAGATCTTGATAAGATCTACAACTTTCTAGTTTTAATTTTTTTTATTTGAGAATGTTATGCTCGAAAAGTTAATATAAAATTTTAGAACTATAATAATTATCTGCTGGCCGCTTGTAATTTCATTCTGCAGCTGTTAGAAAATTAATATATTTTTTGTAAATCTATTGCTTCAAAATAATCGTGTTAAAAATTGTTATGGTGCTAAAATTATTATGATGAATCAAATTACAAATAGCAACAGGTAATTATTATGGTGTTAAAATTTTATATTAACTTTTTAAACATCTTAACATCCTCAATAAAAAAACATTAAAACTAGAAAGTTGTAGATCTTATTGAGATCTACAATTTTATACAAAAAATTATCTTCATCGATATTGTATTGAAGAGTTACAACTAGTTGTAACCAGTTGAAATAAGAATAAATCAGCTATAGGCTTTCAGAAACTGATTCCAGCTAACTAGGCAATGACGAGGCGAGCCAGCGTGGCACTCCACGTCGGACCAGGGCCGAAATTGAGCCGGCTGCGAAAGTTTGAGGACGAGAACTTTCGTTTTCATGGTTTAGGGACGAAATTGAACCGGCTGTGAAAGTTTGAGGACTATAACGGCCGTTTTCGTAGTTCGAGAACCAAACTAAACTTTCAGCAATAGTTCGAGGACAAATTTGCCTATTCCACCTTTTAAGAAATTGCCCAGTCCTAACTGCGATGACTGAAAATCCAACGCCTCAGTCACACGCTAACACTCCTCCCACAACCTGGACCCATCCAGTAGCAAGACTACACCGCGATCTGCACCACACAGCTTCTTCAAGCATGGCGTCCGCTTTGGAAAACTGGAGTTCGAAGAGCGAGCAGTACCTTGCTTCTATATCTACACAATAAAATAAAGCACGTCTTCGGGCATCAATGCAGAACAAGTCCCAAAAAATGCAAGCCACGCTAATCATACACCAAATTATTGATCATTCAGTTGACACGCAAATTAATGGTACCCAAGAGAAATTTTGGTCGACGCAATGGCCTGATCTTCAAAGCACAGGTATTATGCAGCTGACTACTTGTTGGCAGCAGCTTCGTCAGGAGTTTTGGTAGTCATTTGGTCCACAGCATGCACAGTGCTCTGAAGCTCCTCCCATATAGCCTTGTAAACCATTCTCTGCCTATTTACAGCAGATTTTCCCTCAAATGCCTTGGAAACCACGTCTATGCTGCGTAATAGAAAAAAAAATGGTTAGTTCAACTTCAGAATTATATATTTTTTTTGAAACAAAAGACCAGTAATATGCCATTGATGAAATAATAGAAAAGTGCATAAACATCCTAGCATATCTGAAAGAATAATAATGTTGTCACCTAACATGCAAGGAACATATACAGCAAAATGTCCAAAACAAATATTTAAAAAAAATAAAAGGAGGGAAAAGGTAACAATCATCATCACCAAACCGAAATGGCAGAATGCACATACTCAAGGCAAGCTTCTGCGATTAGTCACCTTGTCAGTCCCATGGCTAGGGGTCGACTAGTCAATTTGCAAACATTGGTACTGCAGCTAGCACAACAACAGCTGCAACATCCGCCACACTTGGCTTCACTGGGACTACCCTGCTCTACCAAATTATGCCTTACTGTCATACTCTGGCACTGCCACCAAAGACGTACAGAAGGTGTTCAAGGTATCATCGCAATGGAATTCATTCAGCAATTGTTCCTCTTGAAACTTTTGCATGTCATGTGCTATAAGGGGTTTTGACATGCTAATGATGTATGGCAAATCATAACCTTGTACTTCATCCATCCCAAATTATAAGGCGTTTGACTTTTTTACTCCAAGTTTGACCACTTGTCTTATTAAAAAATTTTGTGCAAACATAGTCAAGTGTAAGTTTTTGAAGAACTTTTATTAATAAAGCAAAGACATGACAAAAGAAGTGATATTTTGTAATAAAACAAGTGGTCAAACTTAGTGTCAAAAAAAAAAAACATCTTATAAATAGGTAAGTAGTACTTATTTATAGTAGGTGTACAAAACCTCTTGTGCTAGTGCATATATGCAAGCATATGGACCAGCTGCATCCTTAGTTCAAACAGCACCGTTCACTTGTGTTCATGCATCTATGCTAGTAAGGGAGGTTAGAGGGAGTGCCCAGTACCCCCCACACTTAACCGCACCAACTATGGTGACTGGTCGATGTTCAAGAAGGTGGTACTCCAAGATCAAGGGTTGTGGCATGTGGTGAACACTGGCAAAATAAGGGCATGGCAAAGCTTGCCTTGGACCCCTCAAGTCCATTTGTGTCGACTCTGCAGCTCCGTCCGGTGGGCATACAAGGCCATCGCATTCTAGGAGGGCGAGGTGGTGGACTTCGCACTGTGCCTACAGTAGCGGTGAGTGAAGACTTGCGTTACTCAATGAAATCATTGACGAACAAGTCATTGCCAAGTACCTGCAGGTGGTTCTGCCCAAATTCACGCAGATTGCACTTGTCGATCTGTCCAAGCTCACAATTGAGGACGTGACCGGGTTGCTCAAGGCAGTGGAGAATTAAGTCGAGGCGATGGCACAGACGATGGCAGGTAGAAAGCTGCTCCTCACAGAGGAGTGGGCAGCTCACGTGTGCAAGCAGCATCTAGGGGAAAGCTCCAGCGTGTCCAGCTAAGAAGGCAGGGAGCCACAATGAGGAAAACTGACACTGCCACTGTGGAAGAAGAAAGATGGCAGCTTGTGATGGAAAGGTCCCACAAGTCTCCAACCGCAACACTTGCCACAAGTGCATCAAAGATGGACCACTAGGCCCAGGAATTTAGAAACACCAAGCGGCAGCCTTGTAATTGGTAGTTTCCCTTGGTAGCATTGCTGGTATGGTCAAGCAATAGCTGTACTTGTAGTTGTTGTACAACACCTCTTGTACTAGAGTAGACCATGTATATATGCAAGCATATTGACCAACTGCATCCTTACTTCAAGCAGTACCTTTTTTTCCTCGCAAATGCAGGAGAGGCTGCTCTTCATTATATTAAAAAAAAATGGGACAAGAGCGCAGTTACAACGCACACCATAAATGCCGCAACTAATAGCTACAACAACCCGTCTAAAAAAACAGCACTCGAGACCTGGCCATGAGGGTAGACAGGAAGGAGATTGCTCTAGCCCCAGACATAGACAAAAGTCGACGCTCTTCTCCTGCCACGATCAGGGCTTGAGAAACACTAGGAGTCACTGTCAACAACACAACGGTTCTGGTGGATCCATATGATCCAAGCATCCAATATGATCAGAGAGTTGAGCCCAAGTTGGACAATAGCACTGGTTGCTCAATTGAGTCTCTCCCATCAAGTATCAAATAATTGATCGGAAGGTTGGGGAGCAAGAGTGTGAAGCTGTGTCACCTAAGAAAGATATACGAAAATTGTTGAGTGAAGACACAGGAAGTGAAGGGGTGATTAGTAGTTTTCTTCTTGGTCACATAATGGCCATTGCTCAAGTTTAGGTAGTCCCTGCTTCTTGGTCACATAGCAGGTGCCCAAGTTTTAAATACTCTCCCATGGCCTAAACCGTATGGCACCAACCAAAAGGCTCTCATGTGCAGATTTGGCCGAGTATTGCCCACTCAAAGAGAATTGCCAGGTGTGTTTATCTTCGACATCAACTTGCAGCTACAATACACCGATACTTCAAGTGGATGCCGTATCCCGTATCGGATACGTATCCGATACCGATACTCGACGGATACACGGTGGATACGTATCCCCGAAGTATCCTAAATAAAAATAAAAAAAACTAATTCAGATACTTAGGCCGATACGTATCCGTGAAGTATCCCGAATAAAAAGAAAATCTAGGTTATGTTGTGACCTTGTAGTCACAACACAAACACACATCTTTACTTGATTTCTCTAAAGTTGGCATAATAAACTAAAGATTCTTAGTATTATATATGTGTTCAGCTTTTGGATTTTAAAAATATGATAGATATGCTTGGCTATTGGAGTGTGGAAAAAAATTAAAATATAGAAAGATGAGCTAGAGATAAAGGATTACAAGTATTGACAAAATTGCTAAGCTACTACTATTTTGAAAATCTAAATATACATAATTTTTTGTTCATCTATTTATATTAAAAAAATTAGTGAAACGTATCCGCGTATCATAATTTTTAGAAAAATGACATATCCGCGTATCTGTATCCATCCGATACCGATACACGTATCCGTATCCATGCTGTGTAGACTTGCAGTGTGAAATCCAATAAGAGATACCAAAGATATAAGTATTAAAATTCCCACTGGAAGTGCTCCCTATAAATATGTAATCCAAGTGTGGTTTGTGAGGCTTTCTTGGACAATACATCTCTGAACTCTTTTCTTTGGAATTATAGCAAACAAGTGAGGAGCCAAATCAGCAAGACACACTGCCCATGAATTCAATTGTCAGTCCAAAATAAAGTTTGTGAGCGATCACCTATTTGGCTATTTCAGGTTTGAGGGGACTCAGGGGAGAAGGCAGCTTGAACCTGCGCTGGTGCTTGTATAGGTAGAGTTGCTAAAGGGAGATCAGGCTCTGTTTTTTTGCAGCCACACCCATCTCATTCTCAGCGCCCCCCATCATATCCTTGAGATCAGAGATACCAAGGCCTCCAAGCTGTGTTGGTAGGCAAACTGTACTCAACAAGGTAATCGCCATGCGACCTTGCATGGCCTAGAAGGCATAACGCCAAAGCCTCCATGACTGCTATGCAGTGTAGTGCTCATATCATGGGCAAAAATGGCCACCTGTGCTGCACGGATACGTGGGGGTGATCACGTATCCCATATCGGATACGTATCGGTGGGTGATCACGTATCCCATATCGGATACGTATCCGATACGGATATTCGCTGGATATGTGGTTGATACGAAAAAATTTGGTACATTACTCGATATGTATCCGCGCACAGGAGCATCCATATTAGGAAGGGAGGGAGGGACAATAGAGATCAAGAGCATGAAAAGAATCAGGCAAGGCTGCACCTGCATCTGCCCTTCCCCATCTCCGTCGGCTCCAACGCCTGTGGCTATCACAGCTCTTCACCATTTCAACTGTATAGCTCTGGAGGGAGATAGTACTGGCTACTGGCACTAATCTGCATATCAGTAGAGCTCAATTTCAAAGGGACCAAGGGAGTAGATCTGGCGCTCTTGGGGGCAACCAGGCTCGTCCTTGCTCCAACATGGTGGAGTCAGGAGCTCGGGAAGGATCAACGGAGGCAGCATCCAGTATTCCAGTGAGGAATCGGTAGATTAATCAGGGATTGAGGGGAGAGAGGAGGGGTTGCTTTATGGGCTGTTGGGTGGGGCTCTAATAAGTTAATGGGCTGTCCACTTATAGTTATTGTGGCCTGTCAATGCTTATATTTACCTCTTATTTTCTATTACGTGCCATAATATTTATTTTTATTTTTTAAAAAAGATATGAAAACATATCCACGTATTTTTTTTTTTTTTGAAAAAATGACATATCCACGTATCCATATTCATCTGATACCGATACACGTATCCATGCTACATAGATGGTCACCTCCTTCCAAAGGAACATGAGAAGGGAAGCAAATCTGAGCTGCTCTCAGTACCCCGCCGTCATTTGGATTCAATCAAGGTGCTGTGGAATTGTGGTGCTGACAGCTCCATGGCCATCGCCCAAAAGAAAATCAATGTAGTAAGCATGGTGGGTTTCTACATTGTGAGAGCTGGCAGTATAAGAAGCACTGGCTTGAACCATTTGAAAATGCAGTACAAGTTGATGGGGACAACAAAAGGGTGGTAATTGTGCTTGTTTCTTTCATATCATGATGTCATTTTATTTGATTTTCTGCAAGTAGAGCTATAGATGGATCATCACTGCTAAATTGTTTTGTTGTACTGATGGCCAAGAAATATATGGATCAGATATCAAGAAAACTCTCAGGAACTATTGTGTTGTTGCATGCCCAACCAGCCAGTGAAGTTTTGAGTTGCAGCAAACAATGACTAAGCTGTTACAAACAGCTATGCAAGGAGATAAGGCAGCAAATGGGCAGGAGATGTTGCTGCTACCACCATCATATCAAAGTGGGAATGAGTAAGTTTACTGTCTTGTTATTCTTAAATTTATAAAATGAAGTACTGTGGGGATCTCCGCCACAGTTTTTGCCTTAAAAAAAGAGATTGTTACTGATGTTATATTGTTATCTTCCCTAAAGAAATCAATTGTTATGATGATCATGATGTTCATAGACAAATAAACACAGTTCTGATGATATGTTATGACAGCCATATGATGCTCGCAAGTGAAACAGCTTCATATCAGGTTTGCCATTTTTTAGAGGCAAAACAATATATTGGAAGGAGTGGGGTTAGCTCTTGGATAGTTAAATTATTTTCTTTGATGCAAATGTAAGGGCCATAGAAGTACTACAAGTTGGTTAATAGCAGAACCTCGTCTTGAACTAATAATTGGGAAGTCCAAATCATGTCCTGTACTTTGCATAGACTTTCAAAACTTCACCATCAACATAAGATGTCAATACCCCTTAAGCTCTGCTGATCCAGTTATTATACAGCCAAAGCTGGATTGCTGATATGGTGCACACAAACAGCAGTTTTGACTGAACATTAAATTTGGTGTCTAGAGTGCTGGGTCCTTCCGGAGCAAGCTAGCACCATGCGTCCAGTAGCAGATCAGCACTGGAGGAGGACAAGGAAGACTGGCGTATGATGAGCAGCAGGTGTAGATGAAGCTTGTGGACGCCTAGGGTTGTCATGGACGAGAAGCTACACAAGATTGATGATGCCATGGAGAATAATGCCGAATGTTCATTAACTCAACACACGCTGCCATGACCTTCGCTGTCTACCTAAAATCTCCAGGGCAAAGTGCTCATATGTTCTGACAAACCACACATGGTGCGTGCACAGCGTCAGAACAAGCTCCAGCTGACTAGCAGAAACCTGCTGTTGCCTGGGGTTGAAGCTCCTTAATTTCTTGATGGTGATGCTGCTCTTATTTCTCCAATGGGCACGAAGCATGTGGGCTACATTACATGGAACCAAGCTGGGCTGCATTCCTGGGCTTCTGGGAAGATCTCACCAGTTGATACTAGAGAGGTTGGAGGGATCAAAGTCAGAGAACATGATGTGGCTGTCTACTCCTGCTTGAGATCATCCAATATCACTGCAGCCGAGCCAGCGCAGCACTTTGAAGTTGCCCATTCCTAAGCAGCCATCTTGCATTCTGGTCTTCCTTGACCTCCGACAGCGCATACTGTTTTCTGGGGCATATAGCCAGCATGCTCCTGCTGCACCCAGCACATTGGACTACGAAATGGAATGTTAAAGGTAAAAAACCACTGTTTCCATGTGCCACATCAGTTGGATGTTAATTAACCGGATAAGAAAATTATAAGGGGCGGCCTTAATCATTTCATAGTTGAGTGAAATTTGAAGATCCATGCCAAGTTAAGACTTAAGAGTGCGATTTATTCTAGGTCACAGTCTGGGCTAGTTATTCTATCTTTGTATGTGTGGTTTGGTCAGGTCTCATCAACCTAGGTTGTTTATTTAGTACCAAAAAAAAAGATTATTTCATTCAACACCTCATGGCTCGGCCAGGAGTAAGGTGGTGGTGTTCATGTAAGGGGCCAATACTTTTCTCTCTATAATACAAAGATGCGCAGCTCTCCTACGCATTTGAGGAAAAAAAAAAGTGTGATTTATATTTCTCTAAAAAATGGCATGGCAATGAATAACAAAATGTTTGATGAATGCTGAGATCGTTGCTCTAAGTAGCAGCTTCTATTGTAAAGCATAGACACTTTCTATATGAAAGCCATATACCTAACGTTAGTGTTCTAAAGGTAGGACGACAACTTGGTAACTCCTAACTTACCATGCATTCATACTCAGTGAGCGATATTAGGAAGGTGCATACCTAACATTCATTGTGTGCATGCATAGATTTCACTGAGAACAGGATACCATGCTTTGATCTTTATTATGCATGCATGCAAATGGATGAATCATCACAGGTAATTAGTGTAGAACATGCAACATTTGATAATAGTTGGATCATCTTTTTATTCTTGAACATTGAAAATGCTATAGGAGCATGCTTTCAATGTCAATATCATTTGTTGAAAAATGGGCAAGAACCCTTACCACACACACACACACACATCTTATACATCAATACTATAGCAAAGATCCTGGCATGCTTTCAATGGAAATCTCAATAGAAGTACATTTGTTGAATTGTTTGTTTCGTTTAAATTGATGCAACAATCATTATCACTGATCACTCACTTAGCTGAGTGTATGAATTTTCTTAGTTGTTGATCATTGGTGATATGTTTGTGATTGGCCATCTGGGGAGCCTCTGTTCCAACTATTTCATTAATTTCTAAAAGGCTGATTAGCTATCAACTTTGCACCAATTCCATTCAGAACACCTAAAATAAACTTCTTTAAAGTCAATAACTAATCCAATGCCATACTAAACTGGCTTATAATAGGTAAATGAAATTGAAAATCTTCTATTATAGCATATAAAAAGCAAACTTTTTGAGTAAAAGGTCCCAGTTCGTCCTTGGTTAACTTTCGTTCAGAGCTTACACGGTGACAACTAAACTAGAAGCTAATACCTTGGTTACTTTTGATTACATAGACTTCATAATAAAATGCTTTGCCAAAAACTCACCTATGAAATAGAAATATCTTAAATACACTTCAATTCATGTAAATGAATTCAGCACACAAAATGAAGACAAAGCAAGATGGAAACTCACTACATTTTGTTTTGTTCTGGTAGTAGTAGCACTACAATGCCAAAAACAAACATTTCTCAAATCTTTAAGAAAAAGTCACTATCATCTCTACATCAATCACCAAAAATAGTTCACAGAGGAAACATTTTAAAAGAACAAGTTGTGAACTATATACCACACATCCACACATTGATACAGCTACAGATGACCCTGTTTTCTTTGTGTTCATTAACTCAACACGCTGCCATGACCTTCGCTGTCTACTGAGCATGTAGCACATTTGTTTCATGGCATCCCAGTAAATGTTCTGACAAACAGGATATCAATGTTTGTAGGTGGGTGGGGGATTATTACTCACCAGACATGGCGGCCATCCCCAGAGGCGTCCAGAACCGTGACTGTGTCCGCCTCCAGCTGCGCCTTGATCTGCCAAGAAACCACAGATACAGAAACGAATCTGTCAGTGGCCATGGCAAACGACAACGTAGGAATGCTTATCCTGGCATCTGAATTACAAAAGATTAGAATCAAAAAGCTAAACTGGGGAGGCAAGGGAGGTACCTTAGCCTCTAGCGCCTTTGTAGCGGCAGACTCCGCAGACCCCGCCGGCCCCGGCGCTGATGCCCAGGCCGCAAACCCCCTGGTCCTGGGGCTGCTGGAATGGGGGGAAGGGGGCCAGGTGGTGGTGGGGCAGGTGGAGTGCTGGGAGGAGAGAGCAGACGAGGCGTGGCGGCGGACGGAATAGACAGAAGAGGACGAGAACCGGTGGAGCAGCAGTCCTGCAACCGAGCACGGCGCGGCGGTGGCGGCGGACCTCAGCGACAGCATCGTCTTTGCCGTCTGAGAGCTGAAGGGGGAGGCTACGAGGGGATTTCTACGGCTGTAGTGCTTGTGGGCGTGTTTTTTTTTTTTGAATCAAAGGTTGGCTCTACGGCCTTTCCATTAACATTGGCTCGACTAAATCGCGAGCAAGCAGAACCTTTACAAATTCTGGGAGGGGATGTTCCCAAACATAGAGTTCACCCGGATCCCAGCACATAGCCAATTTTGCTAAGTCATGTGCGATGGAGTTACAATTTCTAGGGATAAAAATATCATTACAAACAAAATGCTCCCTTAACATGAAACGAATATGATAATTTCATCCCATAATTTTTTAAATCCATTTGGAAGATTGTAGAGCATAGTGCAGAATAGAAGAATCAAATGTTTTATAATTTGATATACCATAGTCTGTGGGCGCTTGGAGAGCTTGTTGACAAGCTATCAATTTGTAAATACGAGGTTCACACAATCTTCCAGATGTGGGCCAGGATCGCATCACCATCATGGTCTCAATGAAACCCCAACGCCTTGCAACGTCTTAAGACTCAATTGATTTTAACTAATTGTGGCGGTGGGGCATTCCATTTCTTGCCTAGTATTCTCACGATGGCTCGACTGCTTTCCTTTGGTAAATTCCATATCACTTATGGGGGAGGAGAACTTGAAAGCTTTCGCATCCGTAAAGAGAGTGCTTTCTCTCCTTGGTTCACCTTATTTCGTACTCTCCACCAACAACCCAAGTAGGAGCATCGTCTTGATGCAGATATTTTCCTTCAATTTAAAGCAAAGCAACTATAACCTCCCAAGCCAATTCTAATAAGAGCATTTGACGAATCGGTTCTAGGGAAGAGCAGCCCAAAGAACGTCTAACCATTTTGCATTTGAGAAAATATTGGCCACCATCCTCGTCAAAACTAGGAAGCATACCGGGCATCTTGTGTCCAGTCGATTTCCACGGCGGCTATTATTCATCTTCAGAGACTATTTTATTTATATTTAATGAAGTGACGGACCTTCGGGGGGCATGGAAGTTTCCAGATCTTGCGCCAAACAGCTCTTTTTTGTTTCGGTTCTTTTCCATTACTACTGCACTCACCCTCTTGCCGTGTTTTCAGC
Source organism: Chrysopogon serrulatus (assembly GCA_015844335.1). Taxonomy (NCBI): domain Eukaryota; kingdom Viridiplantae; phylum Streptophyta; class Magnoliopsida; order Poales; family Poaceae; genus Chrysopogon; species Chrysopogon serrulatus. Next base: position 228,840 of record JADLZL010004644.1, read on the forward strand.
CGGTGCTTCTCATCATCCACGGGAATCTATGCCGGCAAAGTACACGTGGGGTCAATATTTTCTCCATCTTTAATTAAATTAACTCAAATTTAATCCCTCGTCTTATAAAAAAAGATTATGCAAATAAAATCAAATTTAAGTTATTTCTGAAAAAATTTATTGACAAAGCAAGCCATGATAAAAAGTGATATTTTACATAATTTTTTAAATAAAACGAGTGGTTAAATTTAGTGTAAAAATTCAAATGTTTTATAATTTAAGATGAGGGAAGTAATAATTTTCTATGTATCAATTTGTAAATACGAGGTTCAAGAACTCCAGATGTGGGCAAAGAGAAAACCATGTCTCAATAACTTACTTGGGTTAAGACTCAATCCATGACTAATTGTGGCAGTATCATCTTTGCCTAGTGCTTCTGACATCCAGTCTTATATTAATACTTTGCCTAGTGCTTCTGACATCCAGTCTTATATTCTTAGCCATTAGGTCTGGACAAAAATAGCTGAAAATCAAAATCTAATCAAAAGAATAGGGACCAAAATACAAAAAAAACTAAACGGACAACTACTTGTTCGCTTCTTATTTCTCACGATCTAAAATTTACTTGATTAAAATTTGGTTTCTAGCCTTGGTTATATGAAATAATCGAAGGACTCGAATATTAGCAGGAAGTCCAAATGTCTAATATTTCAATCCACGTAGCAGGAAGTCCAAATGCCCAATATTTCAGCCCAACCCAATGAGCATATGGATTCTTCCTATATAATATTTGTTATATATTCCATCTAATAATACTCTAGGGCTTAAGATAAAGTATTTTATTTCCCTGGACCGTTAGCTAGCAAGCATGTCACCTGCTGCACGTAGACGAGATGCTACAATAGCACGACGCCGTGCATGCAGAGGCAAAGGTTCTTGAAGGCACGCAACAGAGAAGGCGCTGCAATAGCACGGCAGTGAGTGCATGGAGGTGAGGCCCTCTGCAGCACACAACTTGAACTTGTGGAGACTTGAACATTTTTTCTAGACCAAAAGCTTTTGGCTCTGTTTATATTAAAATCATAGGCAACCGTTGGGTTTACCAGCTTACAAAGTTACATCATATCCATACAAGATAACACCAGAAAAACCTTGCTTACACCTCAAAAAAACCATCATTACCACCCAAAGCTACTAGATAACCGAACAAGAAAAGCTAATCAACAAAGGCTTCAACCAGATAAACCATCTCCTTGTTCTTATGCTTCCATCAACACTCGTTGATCACCATGACTTCAATCTTTCCTCCTTCAGGAAGACATCTTCCATTAGGTTCATGTCCTATGTCTTTGACATCTTCTTCCACTAGATCAAAAAACCCATGGTTTGAGCAACCACCTTGGGAGAGTTAATCAAAATGTTGGTAAACACCTATTATAAAGGAAAAACTATCACCTCCCCAATACCCATCCTATCATGTAATGAGCAAAAGAATTAATGGGTCTGTCACTCCACCTCAAACTAACTCTTATCCAATTGCAGTTAAAGAAAAGATGGTTCATGGTTTCTAATTTTCTATAGTACTTGCACTTCTCTGGACCTTTACTTTTTGTCTTCTTTAATTGCTCACTAGTTTGAACTCTATCATGTCATAGCATTCGTAGATAGGAAATTTTTGATTTTCGGAGGCAATTTCTCCTCCCATAACCTAGATTCATTATGGACCAAATCATGAGCAAAGATGGAGACCATCAACTTCTCTAATCAAGGTGCTTGTGTTTTTCAACTTTTAATACCAGTTCCATTATGGACGTCTGTTTTAGTTCTAAAAACTATATATTCGTTGTGTTTGGATTTGGACATTATGTCCTTGAAAACTATGTATATCACTATTGTTTTGTATGGATATTTGTGTCTTGGTGGTGATCTAATGGATACAATACATTGTCTCTCTCTGTATGTTGCTAGCGATGTAAGTCATGAAAATTCTGGATCATATTGTTACTATATAATTAGCAACACCGGTGGTAATGGATAAGGCATTACTGCCGAAACAAACGCAATGACGGTGGTGGAGTTGCCCTACATCATCGTGATGGTACGTCAGACCAGTTGATGTGATCACCATCATCGTGTGAACGATACACTGATCTAGTGTTGATGTCCACATCATCACTGGTGACTGGCGAGTAGGACCAACATTGATGATTTCACCATCACCATCGGGTAGTAGTTTGAGTCGGCGTTAATGGATCCCATATTACCAATGGGTCATAAATAGAAACAACGTTGATCATTCCACCATTATCGACAGGTAGCAAATCGGATCGGCATTGATAAGGGTGCCATATCCACCGAGTAGCAAGTCACACTAGCGGTGCTAAGGCAAGCATCAACACCAGATGGCATGCCAGACTGGCAATATCCTAGACTATCACCACCGACTTTAACCAGTGAGGACCAAAACCGGTGATGATGGGTCTAGAACTTGCAGTGATTACCTTCCTGTAATAGTTTTTGTAACACCCCCGAGTTAAAATGGCTCAGATCCACTCTACACACTGAGTGAACCACATCTACCACCATCTAACTTACACTTTCATCCTCACTTTGCATAAAAGATTTAATGAACCTAGGGATGTGGACAAGCTCTAAAAGCCTTATGTGTTGTTCTAACCCACCTTTAACAATCAACGTGAGTGTAATAACACGACGTGTAGGGTGGATCAGGCATGGCGGTCGATGGCAAGGAGGCAGCAGCAGCTAGGGCGGCGGTGCCCTAGGGTTTAGAGGGGCAGCGGCGTTGGCAGGGAGCGGTGAAGGCTTGGCGACGTGCGGCGGCATGGTGGAGAGAGGGAGAGGGGCGCCGGTAGACTAGAGAGAGCGAGGAGAGGTAGAGAGCTTTCGCCCAATTCTTTCTTGATTGTTCTGATTACAGCTCCCTAATATTTATAGTCCCGACTACACTTAACTTGCAAGCAAAGTTAGAAGAGATCTTTATCGAACATGGATTCCTTCTTTCCATTGAATAACTAATTATTCTTAAATTTATAAAATACTTAAAAGGAAGCTCACGAGAACGTGAAAGGACAGTGGTGGGTGGCACGGGCGGCGCCCCCTCCTCCTCCTCAAGGCAGGCCATGGGGCCCACCCAAGGCGTGGGCACCCCCTTCCTAGGCCTTTTTCGGCCCATTGACATCGTGAGCGGTCTCTGCTCGGGTTAGGCGTGTGACAGTGAGACTGAAACCTCCATAACATCTCATTAGCATACACATTGGTGTTTGCACTGAATTTTGGATTCAGCGTGCAAAAGAAAAAGAATTCTTTAGAATTAAATGGAATTGGATATTTACCAATATCGGCTGATCTATAGAGAGTTGGCTTTTCTCTTGAAATTGGCTAATTAAAGGTTTGGTGGCCTCGAAGGTTATTTCTAGCAGGATCGGCTAAGTACCGAGATCGGTAGATTTGCAAAGATTGGTTGTTTGGCGTCGAAATATTCTCCAAGATTATGAAGGTTACGTCAAAGGTTATGTCTAACCATAGTATGAGTGGAAGGCTATAAGGAAGGAGAAGATCTAGCCAGGTTGATTTTAAAGAAGGGTCCTAGTCTAGTTCCAAATTGTAAGTGGTATTTGACTAGGATTTAGTTTAGACTAGGGTATAAATATAGACCTAGGTGAAAGCCCTAGTTTGATTTTGGCTAATTAATGAAACCTTGGATTAATGTAGTTGATAAGCATGTGTATAGCATTAGTATGGATAGGCCACTCAAGATGGACCAAGGTGATGGTTGGAGATGACCACAAGTGCTCCAAATGAGAAAGAAGAGAAGAAATGAAGCCAAATGGGCTCAAGGCAAAGGTATGACCTATAGGGCCATTTGTTTTTGGTACTCAAGATATCATAGAGGGTGTGAGTATATTTAGGATCGATAACCATACTATTAAGAGGAGTGATCGCGTATCAAAAACGGTTATCCAAGTGCCACTAGCTAGGTGTTTGACTTCATTCATTGCATTAGAACCTAGTGTGCTAACTAAACTCTTGCAAAATTAATTTGGAAAATGCTAACACATGTGCACAAATGATGAGACACTTTGGTGTTGGCACATGAGAGTGTCGACGGGGGATCCACAGGGCTCCCCATGGAGAAGAGAGAAGAAGACCTAGTCCAATTAGGACTTTCCATATGTAGTTCTAGTAGGACTGCTACCATGTAATCCTATTAGGACTCCAACATTGTAACCGACTAGGACTCCTGCCTCCTGGACTATATAAAGAGAGGTAGGGGTCCCAAGATAGACAAACACAACAGGGCTCAACAGCCTAAACCACCAAGCGCAGGGCGCGATATACTATCCACCCCAACTGGATGTAGGGTGCCGTGACTTTCTGGCGTACTGAACCAGTATAAATCGTGTCTACCCGCATTTACCATCGAGTTCCTGCATACGCCGACACCCCTCCGAACAAAACACCACCCCGGGTACCCCCGTGGCGGGCTATCGGTGGCAAAACACCAACAGAGAGCAAGGGTTGATGGGGTTTGGGTGTAAACCCCTTCCCATCGAGCTTGCGAGGCGGGACTTAGCGATTTTCAAAGAGATACAAGCTCTTACAAGGGCATCGGATGCTGGGTCTAGAGGTGTTGGACGCGTCCGATGACCCTGTGAAGTTTAGCACATGCACAATACGTGCATTGGAGCGTCCGATAGTAAACGCCTGCACGCCCGGTGCAAAGCAATTTAGTGTCAGAACATGAGCAGTGCATTCAGCGGACGCTGGAGCGTCCGTTGCCACCCCGTCAGACGCGTCCATTTTGTTTGGGGAGGTTCTGGAACCTCTCTGGACTACGTCCGGTACTCTGGCTAGTGTTCGGTGGTAGTCGTCTGACTCATGAAGTTTGTGAGCACGATATAGTGCATCGAACGTCCGATGTTGGGCATCTGAGCGTCCGATGCTTCTCCAGTAGCATGTGTAACGATCGAATTCAAACAAGGACACATGGTGACCTGGTGGAGCTCAGAGATGAGCGCGGACACGTCCGAGGCATAGCGTTTGAGTGTCCGATGCCCCCGATTCAGCCCCACTTAAAACATAACGGTTGGATCTTTTGAGTGGTGGCTATATAAGCATGTTGGCCGGCTTGGGGACTCTCTCTTGTATATTTTGATCATTCTTGAGTACCCTAAAGTTGAGCCAACCTCCTCCCTCTTATCTTTCTTGATTGCTTGCATCCAAAGAGAGATTGGGAGAGACTCTAGTGCATTGCTTATAAGTTCTTGCATCTAGTGGCACTAGTGATCATTCTCGCTGCGTGATTGCTTATTCTCTTAGTGGTTTCCACCACTTAGATGGTTGGAGCAGTGAGGAGAAGATGTGAGCAAGCCCGGTGATTGTTCTTGGCCACACCGACGAGTTGTGAGGGGTTCTTAACTTTTCCCGTGGAGATTGCAAAAGGTACTCTTGTGGAATGCGTGTGTCATTCAACTCCTAGCTTTGGTAGGTTTTTGTGGCATCTTTGAGAGGCTCGATGTGTGATACCAATTAGCCACCAAACCATATGGTCAAGGGGGACACAATGAGGACTACCGTGTTGGCAAGCACGTGAACCTCAAGGATAAATCGTTGTCTTGGTCCTCTTGTGGTTGATCCATTGATATCACATTCTATCTATTGAATTGATTGGATCATCAACTGGATTTCTATTGATTGAATCAAGACAGTGATTAGCTAAATCCACAAGGCCAGTTTGCGTATCTTGATCCTCTCCTTACTTCATGCAAGTACCATATTAGGTTGTGTATCTTAGCTTGCTCGTGTAACTTTGTTGCTAAAGACCATACTCCTAGTGTGCACTAGTGTATTAGGATTGCTAGAATTGGTTTAGGAGGCTTACGATTCCCCTCTCTTGTAGGCTAGCGTAAAACTCGCATTATCACCAATTGTGTTACTAATCGGTTCATCTAGTGCAATTGTAGAAATTTTAATTAGTCTATTCACCCTCTCTAGCCAATTGGACCTTTCACTAGGTCCATCATGAAAAAGGATCAACCAATTCAACAACAACCGGCTACACGCCAAACCTAGGAGTATGAGTAATGTAGATTCAGCGAGTTCTTCTCCAAGCTAGGTGGCTGTTGACGGTCCTTAATGTTCAAATCCAACCATCAACTAGCCTTCCAAAGTGATATAAAAGTAAACCATCTACCTAGAAGTAGGGCTTTGACTAACGAGTTCCATGAGTTTTGGTGAATCATTGGTTTTGCAGGCATACACTAGAAATAACACACTTTTGAGCTATAATGCAACATAGAATGCAAGATTGGACACCACGGCCACACAGGAAGATTCCAGAAGGGACGAGAAGACTATGCACCGAAGGAGAGGCCGAGCCCACCCTAGACTGGCCGGTCTGCCCAGGGGGCCACTCACGGCCCGCTTCACCCAGGTTGCTCCGCCGCCTTTGAGGATTGATATCCATCGTCCACCAAAGTCGATTTGATCCAAGGGCTCACGTTGATTCGCCAAGGCTATAAAAGGAGAGGCGACCCCCCTGGGGGAGGATCCCATTCTAAAGAAGAAGAGCTTTATCAAGAAACCCTAGTTAGGATCCTGGGAGGTATCCCTTGAATGGATGACCTCTCTAGAGTTAGCATTTCAAGAGAGAGCTAGTTCTATACCTCTAGAAGCTAGTTCTATATAAAAAAAGAGATAGAGTCAAAGAGAGAGTTTTGGAGGAAGTATCGACCTGTCGGTGCAATCTCCACGGCTTGTATCTGTGATTGCTTTGGAATCGACTTTAGAGTTCAAGTAAGTAACATTGTTTACTTTGTTTTACTAGTTTGCGACTCTTTTGAGGACTTTAATCATTGTAGCTCTTGGGTTAAGTGTAGTATTCATAGTGTAAGCGTGGTGCTTAGACTCAATTACTCGTAGATGTACCTTATCTTTCGGATTTGGTGGTAGCTCGTGAAGGTGACTTTATAGCTCCGTTGAATCTTATATATTCCACTATCCCGTCAGTAGGCCGAGCAGGAGAATAATTGGTAGTCAGGTTACAGTTTTGCCTGTGCTCCTTGTTGGTATTAATTAAATGCACACAAGAAATAAGATTATCCGCAAGCGCACAAATATAATACCGTTGTAGCACTTCACCAAGATAAACCCGGTTTTAAATATCGAACCCAAAGGAACAGTAGGTGACGATGACTAAGTCTATAAACTTAACCCAATGCACAATCAAGCTAGAAAATAGTGAGAACAAGGAGAACAATATGGATTATCTAATTCTGGTCTTTGAAAGTGGTTGTTTTATATCATATGATCACGAGCGATAACTTAATAAGACAGGAGTAGAAATCAGAGTTCTCTCCTACCAAGCGCCTTTTGGTTGCCAAACCTATTAACGGGAAGTGGACTACAGAGGATTCAATGAATCCATAAGTCACCTTCGCGAGCTACCACTATCCAAAAAATCAGGGGACATTCACAAGTAAACATAGCCCAAACACCACGTCTATGCTACGAATACTACTTCAATCAAGAAGCTATCTAGATCAAAGTACTCAATAAGAGTTGCAAACTAGAAGAATAATATGAATAAAACACTTACTTTAACTAGAAGTTGACTACCAAATGATCTCAAGATGCAAACTCCAGGCGAGGGAGGTTGATCTCGAAGAATACAGCAACGAAAAAGCACCGACAGGCCAGAACTCCTCCAGAACTCTACTCTCCAACTCGATCTCTCTAATCTCTAAACAAGAACTAGTTCTAGATTGAACTAGCCTTTCTTGATTGCTAGCCTAGATCTACTAGATAGGAATTAGGGTTTTTGGCTCTTCAGCTCTTCATTGATCTGGCTCTCCTCCAGGGGGGTCTGGCTCCGTTTATATAGCCTGGTGGAATGAACATCAACCGTAGGATCAAACCGACTTAACGTAGGGCCAAGATGCATCCTCAAAGGCGGTGGAGAGATACGCAGGGGCTGACAGGTGGGGGCCACCCTGGGAGGCCGGCCGGCCTGGCTGGTGGGGGTGGGCCGGCGCCACCCCAAATGGGCTCGGGCTCCACTTCATTCTGGTGTCTTCTAGATCCTTCCTGATCCCTCTAGCGATATTTTCCATCGCGGTTAAGTTTCGTGGCTTTTATGCACTTTAATCCTCAATTATGCACTTTCTAGATAATTCCTTGGAAAATAGACAATTCACCAAAACTCGTGGAAATGATTAGTAATAACCTCCTATTCTACGATATTGTTGCAATTTACAAGGAAGGTTGACGGTTAAAAGTCGACGTTATCTACCGTCAACAAACTTCCCCACACTTAGGCTTTTACTCGTCCTTGAGAAAAGGTTGGTTTTAGAATATTCATCATAGAGAGTAGAGACTCACTAAGACATAACTTAAGAACATATCCACAATAACACTTCCCTAGTTAATCATATACTGCGGAATTCAATGTGTCTACCATAAACCTTTGAGTAGTTGAAAAGTAGAACAGCGTGGAATAGATCATTCTTTTCTTTAGCTCTGTCAACAGGAGAATTAGTTTTAAGAATTTTGGAAACAATTCATAGCATATCCTTCTCCCTTAATAGCACTCTCAAATCACTATATATGTAGTATTTCTGGGTCCTCACCAAGGCTTTTAGCATTGAAGCCTGTATCCTATATCTATAAGCTTATGTGGATCTTTAGGTAGGTAATAACTGTATCATGCTTGTATGTCATTTGTTGTAAAGTCAAACAATGGATCCAGAGAGGGATAAGGCATAAAACTGAATCAAGCTTAAAGAGGTGGAAATATAGTACTCTTAATTCTACTATTGCTCTTTGAGACACATCTCTCTTTTTGATAGATGAAGAGTATGAGCTATCTTTATTTCTTTTCTTCTTTCTTTCTCTTCTTCTTTCTTTCTCTTCTTTTTTTTTTCATAGACACTTGTCCATTCTTTTTGACAACTATTTTTTCTTTCTCTTCTTTTGCATAGCTCATACCTCCTTTTGATAATTGAAAGATAACAACAAAACTTGGAGCATTTATGAGTGGCTATCCTATAAGAATATTTTTAGTGTTTACTCTCAGTGTAAGAGCAAAATATTTTTGATAAAAGATACTAATCAATTGTGCCTACTCCGGATTAGAGTAGTGCATATGTGGATGTGGCACTTGATTCAAAGATATGACAGATCTCTCTTAGGGTCACAGAGGTTGACCGAACTCAATGCAAACAAGTAGAGTATGTAGAAAGTTTATCTATCCTATGTATGGCTTTAGTAGGACATTGCTTTTGCTATAAAGGAGAAGTGTGGCTAATCTCTTTTGACTTTTAGAAAAATTTCCCCAAAGACAGAACATTAAGAATTGAAATCTCATTATCACACTATATCATACTCCTCAACAACTTAAGAATCATGGGGTCCCTAAATAAGTTTCCAACAGTATTATGACTTTTGGAAAAAGAATTATGTGAATTTATTCAGAAGTCATGAATTAATAGTCTTTTCATCTCTTTAAAATTGGTTTATCATGTGATTTTTAATTCGAATTAGAACAACCAGTTAAACATATGTAATTAAATAGTATTGGGCTCATACCTGACCGTGGACGAAGCGAGAAGGGAGAGGGAAAGGTGGTGGGCCGGCCGGCCCATGGAGGGAGGCCGGGCGGCACCCTGTGGTGCCCCCTCGGGGTCCACTTCGCCGTGCGTGGTCCTGGGTGTATTTTGTTTCGAATCGTGAATTTTTCTCGTGCAAATTGATTTTTCGTGATTCGGTGTGTCTCCCCCCCATTAATGGTTCTTTTCTGTAATCCTTTTACGCAAAACATGTGGAGACAACACATCCCAAAAATAGAAAGATAGAGTAGATAATAGCAACATTAATAAGAATGAGGCACTTTATTATGATTAACCAATGCTTTAACAACCGAGCTATGATAACTGCCCCAATTAGGGCGACTGTCCTAACTTTTAACTTAACTCTAGAAACTGACTCATTTAACCTAACTGACTCGACCGTGCCTTATTACATAGATATATAGGGTAACTACGCTTTCTTAAGCGCGTCTATCACATTCCTGAGCTTCTCGTTGTCCTTCTTGAGGGCACGGATCTCCCTGATGCTTCCTTCAATCTGGGTTGTCATGGTGGTCATAGTAGCTACTTTCATAGTATTGGACGACTGAAGGCTTGAAACAACTTGAGAGAGAGAGAGAGCATCAATTCTCATCTCAAGTGTAACCAAGGTGGGCTTAGGACGCTTGGGCACAGAGCTTGATGCAGCAGTAGGCGGTGGAGCTCTCTTTGGCGGTGGTGGCTTCTTGTCTATGTAGCGAACTAGATCTTCAGTAGTACGCACTCCACCAAGCATGAGACGGGTCCTATACTTGGGGCATTCTATCTCTCCAGCCTTGTTGGTCTTGACACTGACGAGTTCTTTTCCTGGCTTGGGTGTAGAAAGGTGAGTACCCTTGGAAAGAGCAATCTACTTCCCCTTGGACGGTCCTTCCAGGAGCAATCTTGCAGGAGGTGCAGGTAGCGTGCGTTGAGCTTGAGCGTAGTAGGCTTGCTCATAGCTCCGGCGTGGCTGCACTGTAGGTAGCTCCTTTGGCAGGATGATGGCGAGAGGCTTCGGCTGTGCAGGGACGATGGCCAGCGACTTATCCTTCGGGATCTTATTGAGGTCAGCTCCGTAGACGATGATCTCCTTCCCGGCCATTGGAACTAGAGCTTGAAACTAGATCTAGATGGATTTTCTCTGAATGAGAGAGGAAAGGCTTAGATGGAATGAGATTAAGGGGGGGTCTAGGTACGTATTTATATGGGCAGCAGGCTTGCAGTGGGGGGTTGAATCTATTCTACAGGGTGCATACGATCGTGAAACTGAATGCGGTTTAAACCTACGGGATTCTGTCGAGAAATACTCCAGAAAGGGGTAGAGAATTGAATGCAAACGAGAGGAAATAGGGGGAGGCCGCCCGGCATTATTGCCCAGGCCGGCCAGCCCCACATATCATCCCCTCGGGGTGACTTTTCTCGTGGTGGTTATGTACTCCATTTACTTCCTGATGGCGGTTGTTTAAAGATTCAGATCGATTCGGTTAAAATATAAGTCTAATCAAAGTAATTGGATAAACTCCAATTCCTCAACTACCTCTGGGGGTCTAGTAGGTTCTAGAAAGATTTTAAGGCGATGACCATGTACCTTGAATAACGTACCTTCGTGTGATTGGAGAGTTACCGCTCCATGCGATGACGTGTTAACCACCGTAAACGGTCCTTCCCATTTACTCCACAGCTTCTCAAGCCCGAATAATTTGACCCTGGAATTAAAAAGTAATACCTTGTCTCCGGGTGCAAACTCTTTCTTCTTGATCCTCTTGTCATGCCATCTTTTGGTTCTTTCTTTATAAAGCTTTGAATTGTGATAGGCCTTTTCTCTCCATTCCTCTAATTCTGATAATTGCATTTTTCTTTTATCCCCAGCAGCTTTAAAATCCATATTCCATCTCTTAATGGCCTAATGAGCTTTGTGCTCTAATTCCACAGGTAGGTGATAAGTCTTCCCGTATACTAGTTGATAGGGTGACATGCCTAGAGGTGTTTTGTAGGCTGTTCGGTAGGCCCAGAGTGCTTCGGGTAACCGGTCTTTCCACATAGTACTCATTTCATTCATCGTCTTTTGTAGAATATTCTTAATCTGTTTATTCGATGTTTCTGCTTGGCCACTTGTTTGAGGGTGGTAAGGAGTGGCGACGTTGTGACGGATGCCATGACTCTTCAAATAATTATGAAATTTTGTATCGGTAAAGTGGGTTCCTCCATCACTGATCACCATCCTCGGTGTTCTAAACCTTGGGAATATGACTTCTTCAAACATCTTCCTTGAGTATTTTGAATTGGCGTTCTTGCATGGTATAGCTTCTACCCACTTGGACACATAGTCAACTGCCACTAAGATGTATTCGTAATTCTTTGATTTGACAAATGGTCCCATATAATCAATACCCCAGACATCAAAGAGCTCAATCTGAAGATTGTTAGTGAGTGGCGTAGCATCTCGTGAATTGATATTTCTGTGTCTCTGACATGAGCCACATCTCCGGACATAATCTTTGGTATCTTCATACATTGTTGGCCAAAAGAATCCACTCTGCCAAATCTTCGCATGTGTATGGAATGCCCCATAATGCCCTCCATATGGTGATGAATGACACTTTTGAATAATCTGAATGTCCTCTTCTACTGGTACACATATTCTGAGCAAGCCATCAGCGCATATACGAAGAGATACGGATGATCCCATATGTGGAGATGACTTTCGTAAATGAGCTTCCTTTTATTTTTCCCTAGTGCTACATAACCTACAGCCATAAAGTTGACAATATTTACATACTACGGGTCTGATCTTGTTACCTTGAATAGCATGTCATCCCTCAACGAGTCATTAATAGGCAATTTCTGCGAATTCTTAAATTGCATTCTAGACAAGTGATCGGCAACAGGGTTTTCTACTCCTTTTCTATCTTTTATTTCTAAGTCAAATTCTTGGAGTAACAAAATCCATCTTATTAAATGGGGTTTAGCATCTTTCTTAGTGAGCAGATATTTAAGAGCAGCATGATCAGAATAAACAATTACTTTAGCTCCCACTAAGTAAGATCTAAATTTATCAATAGCAAAAATAACAGCTAAAAGCTCTTTTTCAGTTGTTGCATAATTAAGCTGAGCTCTTGTCATAGTTTTACTAGCATAAGCAATAGCATGATGTTTCTTATCTTTGGTTTGTCCTAAAACAGCCCCCACAGTATAATCACTAGCATCACACATAATTTCAAAAGGTAAAGACCAATCAGGGGGTTGAATGATTGGTGCAGAAATAAGTGCTTCTTTAAGAGTATTAAAAGATTATAAACATATATCATCAAACTCAAAAGGAATATCCTTAGCTAACAAACTAGTCAAGGGTCTAGCAATATGTGAAAAATCTTTTATGAAACGACGACAGAAACCACAATGACCAAGAAAACTTCGGATTCCTTTTGTATTCACAGGTGGAGGTAGTTGTTCAATTACTTCAATTTTAGCTCTATCTACCTCTATACCTCTTTCAGACACTAAGTGCCCTAGCACTATCCTTTCTCTTACCATGAAATGACACTTTTCCCAATTAAGGACTAAGTGTTTTTCTTCACATGTCTACAAAACCTTATCTAAATTTTTAAGACAATCATCAAAAGTCTTTCCGTAAACAGAAAAATCATCCATAAAAACTTTCATGATTTCTTCAATCATATCAGAAAATATGGGCATCATACATTTTTGGAAAGAAGCAGATGCATTACATAACCCAAAAGACATTCTACGATAAGCATAAGTTCCATAGGGACATGTAAAAGTGGTTTTGCTTTGATCATCAGGGTGAATAGGAATTTGGTGGTATCCAGAGTAACCGTCTAAAAAGCAAAAGAAAGAGTGATTCGCCAACCGCTCTAACATCTCATCAATGAAAGGTAGTGGAAAGTGATCTTTCCTGGTTGCTTTATTAAGTTTTCTATAATCTATACACATACGCCATCCAGTAACAGTTCTTTGAGGAATTAACTCATTCCTATCATTTCTAACAACAGTCATACCACCCTTCTTAGGTACAACTTGAACAGGGTTTACCCACTCACTATGTGGCACAGGATATATGATCCCAGCGTGTAGCAGTTTTAAAACTTTCTTCTTTACTACCTCTCTCATCGCATTATTAAGTCTACGTTGGGGTTCTCTAGTAGGTGTAACTTCAGGATCGATTGGTATGCGATGGGTGCAAAGAACAGGACTGATTCCCTTAAGATCTTGGAGTGAGTATCCAAAAGCAACACGATGTTTCTCTAAAACAGTGATTAGGCGTAAAGATTCTTCTTGAGAGAGTTTATCACTTATGATCACAGAAGATTCCTGGTCATTACTCAGAAAAATATATTTTAAACCGGAAGGTAAGGGTTTAAGCTCAATAGGGGGTTTAGGAGGCTCTAATAATTCATCGAGAGGTTCAGGATTAGATGGTTCCTCTTCCTCTTCTTCAATGAAGAATTGGGCGTCATCACCATCTATAGATGGTTCTAATAAATTATTAACAAAAGCAGCGTTAACCTCCTCTATAGGATCTGGCTCAGGAAGTAGCTCTACTCTAGTTTTCAAGGTATGGGTTATAGGCATAGAGAGCTTGAAACCTTTCCCGAGACTAATATCTAATTTCCCTTTTTGACCTTCTCTAATAAGCTTTCCTATTGGTAAACCTATTAACACATCAAACTCCCAAACATCAAAGATATGGAAATTTAATGGAACTTGAACTCCATAAAACAAAATAGGAAAAGAACACAAGACTCCTAAACTTGGAATAATATAACCCTGAAAGACTCTTCAAAGTTTTAATAGTTAGAATTAATGGCATATCTTCCAAAAATCTTTTAGCAAACGAAAAGAGACATGATATTAACATCCACAAATGGATTACAATGTGTAGTAAAAGAATGTTTATCAATCTGACACTCAAAAGTAAATGAAGAAGAAGAATTCAAACAGATGACATCTTTTGAAAGTTCTGATTCTTCTAACCATTCTTCACTTAAGACAAAGACTAACTCTTTCGTAGACTTTTTAAAGAACTTTACCTCAAAAGGATGAATGAAATCAATATTTTTAAATTCCCTAGATTCTTGAGGTTTCATTATTACTTGGTAATTAGAGGTATTCCCATAATCATCAAAAAATCATCTTCTAATTCAAGCATAAAATCAGAAAATGGGATTTCCTCTTTTTTATTCAAAAGTTCAGGTTTCAAAATAGCTAAATGTTGAGATTCAGGCCATAATTCAGACTCAGCTATTGACTCTTCTTTCTCTTCAGAAAGATCATTTAAAATATTAATAAGAATAGTTTTTGCATGTGTAGCAAGTAGTATACATGAACGCTCCTCCCGCGGCCAAATTAAGATATTCTTTATTCTTTTCATTAAGGCCCAAAAAGAAGTGTTATAAGAGCATAGGTTCTGGCAAAGCAAGACTAGGATCTGAATTTATAAAACTGTCAAAACGTTCCCAAGCCTTACCTAATGATTCATTATCTAATTGTTTAAAACCTATGATTTTAAAACGTAGTTTAGCAACTTTCTCAATAGGGAAAAATTTAAGACAAAAGCTAGAACATAACGCTTCCCAATCTCCCTGACTACTCCCAACATGACGCTTATACCAGTGTTTAGCTCGCCCCGTTAATGAAAACAAAAAAAGCTTCCACCTTAGTGTTTTATCTGCCATGCCTTTAATGTGTAGACATGAACAAGTTTCTTCAAAATCATTCAAATGGGAATAGGGGTTTTCGCTAGAACTACCAGAAAAAACATTTTCCTGAACTAAATAAATTAACCTCGGGCGTAGCTCATAGCCAGATGATGTAATGGGTTTAGATGATTCTATCTGGCTGTAAATATGAGCCCGATGGTGCTCCGTATTGATATAAGAGTTGTGCTACGGGTTCTATATAAAAAGATAAAAACAAAAACTAAAAAACTAAATAAAAAGGAAAAGTAGGAATTAAGCTAAACTTAAAGTCAATCTCAAACAAACCGTTCCCCGACAACGGCGCTAAAAAATACTTGTTGGTATTAATTAAATACACAAAAGAAATAAGATTATCCGCAAGCACCACAGATACAATACCGTTGTAGCACTTCACCAAGATAAACCCGGTTTTAAATATCGAACCCAAAGGAACAAGAGGTGACGATGACTAAGTCTATAAACTTAACCCAATGCACAATCAAGCTAGAAAATAGCGAGAACAAGGAGAACAATATGGATTATCTAATTTTGGTCTTTGAAAGTGGTTGTTTTATATCATATGATCATGAGCGATAACTTAATAAGATAGGAGTAGAAATCAGAGTTCTCTCCTACCAAGCACCTTTTGCTTGCCAATCCTATTAACGGAAAGTAGACTATAGAGGATTCAACGAAGCTATAAGTCACCTTCACAAGCTACCACTATCCGAAAAATCAGGGAACATTCACAAGTAAACATAGCCTAAACACCACGTCTATGCTACGAATACTACTTCAATCAAGAAGCTATCTAGATCAAAGTACTCAATAAGAGTTACGAACTAGAAGAATAATATGAACAAAACACTTACTTTAATCAGAAGTTAACTACCAAATGATCTCAAGATGCAAACTCCGGGCGAGGGAGGTTGATCTCGAAGAATACAGCAACGAAAAAGCACCGATAGGCTGGAACTCCTCCAGAACTCTACTCTCCAACTCTATCTCTCTAATCTCTAAACAAGAACTAGTTCTAGATTGAACTAGCCTTTCTTGATTGCTAGCCTAGATCTACTAGATAGGAATTAGGGTTTCTGGCTCTTCAGCTCTTCATTGATCTGGCTCTCCTCCAGGGGGGTCTGGCTCCGTTTATATAGCCTGGTGGAATGAACATCAACCGTAGGATCAAACCGACTTAACGTAGGGCCAAGATGCATCCTCAAAGGTGGTTGAGAGGTACATAGAGACTGACAGGTGGGGGCCACCCTGGGAGGCCGGCCAGCCTGGCTGGTGGGGCCGGCTGGCTCCACCCCAAAAGGGCTCGGGCTCTACTTTATTCTGGTGTCTTCTAGATCCTTCCTGATCCCTCTAGCGATATTTTCCGTCGCGGTTAAGTTTCATGGCTTTTATGCACTTTAATCCTCAATTATGCACTTTCTGGATAATTCCTTGGAAAACAGACAATTCACCAAAACTCGTGGAAATAATTAGTAATAACCT